>JADLZL010003267.1:0-78861 GCA_015844335.1 Chrysopogon serrulatus | reverse complement strand
AAGAACAACCCTAGATGAGAGCGAACGGTGGGCATAGTTTGGGTGTACGAGTACGTGGGATGGCAACTGGCACGGCTCGGGCAGTTGGGCGAGACGACGCAGCGATTGTTGGTCTCGGCCAGGCGGCCAGCGATCTCGCCAGTAGACGCATACGGCACACGTACACACTCACGCATTTGAATTTCGATTTGATGAAGGGATCGGAGGGGACGGTTATGCTTACAAGCAGTTTGTACGTCATTTGAACTCACAACAAGCACTGCCCAACGTTCGCCAACTACGCGCGCGCCGTACATCTACATAAGAAAGCGCCCATGGACAGACAGCCGGGCAGCAAACCAACCGCAACCGCTTGCTTTCCAGTCTGGGAACGTCGCGGAAACAGTTCCATCCACGTACGTTCTCCGGCCAAGAACGCGCGCGCCCGTGGACATGGACCGCAGCAACGTCGCCGCGGCCGGCGGTGCGGTGTCCGTCGACGTGCGTGGCGGCGGCGAGCCGCCGCTGGGCGCGGGGAGCAAGCGCCGGTTGGTGGCGAGGGGCGTCCAGAGCACGCTCTCCAAGACGTCCATGCTGGCCAACTTCCTCCCCACGGGCACGCTGCTCGCCTTCGAGATGCTCCTCCCGGCCGCCTCCGGCGACGGCTCCTGCTCGGCGGCCAGCGCCGCGGCGCTCAGGGCGCTCCTCGCGCTCTGCGCCGCCTCCTGCTTCCTCTTCCACTTCACCGACAGCTTCCGCGCGCCCGACGGGAAGGTGTACTACGGCGTCGTCACGCCGCGGGGCCTGTCGCTGTTCAGGACCGGGCTCGGCGTCGAGCCGCCCGCGGAGGACAGGTACCGGCTCGCCTTCGTCGACGTCGTGCACGCCGTCATGTCAGTGCTCGTCTTCGCGGCCGTCGCGCTCGCCGACTACCGGGTCTCCGGCTGCCTCGTCGCCGGCCACCGCAAGGAGATGGACGAGGTGAGGGAGACCTTCCCGCTCATGGTGGGCGCCGTGTGCAGCTGCCTCTTCCTGCTGTTCCCCAACACCCGCTACGGCATCGGCTGCTTGGCTGCGTAAAAAGACCAGAACAGAGTATGGCAGGGTAACTTTCTTCAATTCGTACCTGTGAATCTGTGATCAAATGGTGTGGTGTCTTAGGATCATTTTATGCTTCATGTTTTCTTAGCACCTGTAAAAACTTGGATGTGATGTGATCCTGTCTTAATCAGTACCGATTTGAAATTTCTTCAAAATGAATCAGAAGGGGACTGGGGCAAAAAATAATCAGGCGTAGAGTGAATATTGAATGGATTATATCAAGAGAATGGCCACCAAATAGCTTTACACCCGATGCAAAATGCATTCCTCTGAAAAGAATGGTTAAGACTGGCTCAATCTATCTATCCTAACGTAAACTGCCGCCGCTGTATCATACATTCTAGCGAGATACTATTTTACAAGCCACACAGTAAGCAAGACATACCCTCCTCTCCTACCTACGCCAAAACAGATGTGACCTACATTCTGCCTACAATGCATATCACTAGTTTGACTTGAAACTCTTCAAACTGCGGACGAAACAAACTTGAAGATATCCAAAACTTTGTTTGCCTTATAGTTCTGCAAGAATCCTCTTAGGCAGGGCTGCATATATCAAGAGGGTGTCTGTTCAAGCAACGGCCAACAGCAACCACCATAAAATAAAGTGTCATTTGCATTATTTCTGTTATTCTTTGCAACATGTTCCTCGTTTTGTTTTCTGAAACTTATCCCAGAGGCACATCATATCCCTTGGTTCTTGGTAGTGAGCAACCACATACCCATCCTCGCATCCTTCAACCAAGATCCTCCCATCATTCTCATACTTGACATCCAAGCCATCCTTCCTCATCTCATTGATCCATATTCCCATGGCGACATCCTCCAGCTTGAACATCTATAAGAGTGATGATGATATTATATCCTACTCAGTATATATAAAGAATTCATAACACCATGACCACACGATTAGAAACCAGCAGCTACTAAGGTTGCGTCTATTTTTAAGATACTGAGTGGATCATACATCACAGCATTTCTTATATTTATTGACTTCAATGCTATCCAAACCGAAGCAACTAACCTTTCCAATTACTCCATATAACAGCATGAAAATAAATTTCCACAGAAGTTTGGCAGTACCTTTAACTCCCCACTCTTGTGTTTCCTGTAAACTTCTATAGCTATGTCCTTTGAAACAATATATCCTGGTCCATGCGCCCATGGAGGATAATTCTCCTCAGGCCATTCCTAACCCAAGCAAAACATTAGTTACCACACTTGATCCACCGCACAAAATGACAAAACCAGAACTAAATTAGTGAAAATAAGGCAGCAAAATATGCTTAAAAACCAATTTGCTAATAAGCAAAGTGACAACCAAGCACTAGTTAGTGCTGAAACAGTCTGCAGTTGCTTAACCAGCTTTATATGTTTCTCCTACATCCATGCAGGGGCCCCTAACCTCCTAATGCTGTTTTTTATACAAAACTTGAGCTGCTTAAGTGAGCACCTACGCAACGTCTCAATCCACCATTTATAGAACATTAGAGAAAACACATGGTAGAGCAATGGTCTAGAGGAAGAGCCTTTTCATATATAGAAATGATATTTTGCAGAATCTCTTGATATAAGCATATAGCACTTGCGGTCCTCAAACTTGTACTGGGTGTCATTTAGGTAGACAAACTCTTAAAATCTACATCTAGGTTCATAAACTAAGTGTGTCACATGAGGTCCAAATCACCCTAATGAACATGTAATTACGTATGTGGCAGTGGTACTCTTGCATGAAGTCTGAGATTCCCCGTTCTCCACTACATGCTCATGGGCATCGTCGCTACCATGTATTGTGCATATAAAATTACCATGTACCATTTTGTATGCTACATAGACTAAGTTTGTGCTGATTAGAGTGATGGATCTCGAGTAGCACATTTAGCAATTTTAGGGACCATATGGGCATTTTAAGAGTTTAGGACATATATATGACACCGCAGAGCAAGTGTAAGGACAATTGGTGTATTACTCAAATATAAAAATAATTTAACAGAAGTTACCTCAGGGGTTATGTACCACTTGCTATATGGATCTCGATGAGGCTGGGAATCAGAATTGACACGACCATACAACAGTCCATGGCTGATATTAGTTCGGTCAAGGGAAGAAAGTATTTCGTCTACTCGAACGAAAGCATCGTCATCAGTTTTCATCACATACTTGGCTGACAGGGCATTTGTCTGTAAAGAACACTTGCTTAGAACATGCAAACATAATATTAAGTGCTGTCTAAACAAAATAAAAATAATGCAATAAATCAGATATACCCCATAGATGCAGATCGCTATGGTCTTCCAAAGAATCAGGCTATAGTAATCCACAAATGGCATCAACTGGATGTCTCCATATGTTCGTGCTTCATTCCAGAGTTCTTCATTGACCACCTCATTTTTGTGCTTTTAACAATGGAAGGTAGGGCCAGATGAGTAGAGACTCTAAATTGAGATTTAATTCAAACTAGTAAATGGTAGAAAAGTATAGCATATAGGAAAGTGAATGGTAAAACCATCATGTTGAATTGCTGTTCAAACTGATAAAGAAAAGTGGTGTGATAGGCTGCAACTGCAAAAACAATTATATAGAGAAAGCAATCAACAGAGACAAAAATACCCTCAATGGAGTGATAGTTGCATGCATAATTTGTAGCCGATTGACGACAATAGTGCACTCGACATATTGTTTAGGATCTATTAAGAACAGTGATGCCTTCTTGTATGCTATTGTCCTTCTACATCAATTCGTCTTGTGCATACTTCTAAGCATAGAACCATACTAAAAACGAAAAGCCAAAGCAACTATATTGTCAAATTACCATAATATAGCTGTCAGTCCACTTTCAAAGTTTTATTCTTACCAGGCCGACAAAAAGAATCGAACTGCAACTTTTCCTGAGCGCACAGCATCATATTGCATCCAAGTTCTACGAACTGCCATTCGGGCGTTTGAAATTATTTGCTGTAGAGAAGACCCCAATGAAAAGATCAACAGATTTATCCATGGGCACAGGTGGAGCCTTCAATGTTTCTATGTCAGTGACATGCTCAAACTCCTCTGTTGTTGTAGGCAGGCCACTTGCTATCACAGATAGCAAATTAATATCTCCTGCAATTCTTACTTCACCAACAAACCCTGGTTCCAAATCCTGGAGAGATCAATACATGAAGTGTAAATATAACAATAAAATAAACCAGCACATAACATACTGTGATATCACTAAAAAGAGTGCATAACTAAAGAAAATAGTTTCATGTTAGCATGTATGAAATGACAAGTAGTTTAGCCATAGGGGGAATCATTTTGCCAACAAATTGCTGTAGGATGCAAAGGCATGATGGGTTATTTATACTTATGCAAGACTTACCTCTCGGAATGCAAACGAAGTGATATGTTTGCCATCTACAGTCATATGGATCCCATGTGCTCCAATACGAAGAATTGCTACAGCAAGATATCCCTGTCTGAATGGAAAATACTTTCTAGGTTCTGCTTTCTTCTTCCTTGCAGGTGGCATGGTCGAAACATTTGAACGTAACTTAGAGGAAAGGAATTCTTTCTGGTCCTGACCTACCATGCTACTACATTTTTCTAGATCATCCACTGTGAAACAAGAGAAAGAAAAGAACCGATGTCAACCCTGTGAAGAAGATTGTTGCCGAGACCATATCATTTTTTTTAACAACATACAAGAAATAAACAAAACAAACAAAATGTAGATCTAGATCAATCAACACATTTCAGCTCCATTATCTTAGTAAAGTGCATAGTTATGGAGATATATGTCAGCAACATCAACTGAAAGAGCATTTCATTATATTTTGCATGTGCAATGGCTAGCTTCAAAACTATAAAAAGTGGATAAGTAGCCAAATTACAGAAAGAATTACTCATAATATCATGGTCCTTGCATGGCCTGTATAAGATATGGACCACTGAAAGAAGAGTACCTTTTGCACTGTCCTTAGCATCTGAATCAGGAGATGGGCAACGGTTTTCAGAACCCCAATCATCAGCTACTGTCCATGTATTTTGGACTATTACAGGATCTTCTGTGAGTTTATCACCAAGAAGGCGGACATTATAATGAAGGGCAATTGGAGGGTCTGGCTCACCAGGAACTGCAGCTCCAGTTAACTCTATCTTAAAATTACCCATAAGACCACCAGGGGTACCAATAATAGTTATTGAAGAGCCCTGAATCAATCCACAGGGAAGTTTTAAAGCAAACCTATCCCCTAATCTTGTGGCATTCATCTTTCGGATAGAATAAGGGCATTGCTTTCCTTTGTCCTTCTGCTGAATGCTGCCATTTACAGAAACAACTGAATCATCATATGCAAGGGCTGTATTTAGTTCCCTCCATGCAATTCCAGCTTCCTTGATTGCCTCTACTCCATCTGGTAGGATATGGGCACGAGATAATAGATGTCTCAAATGATTCCAAGAATGTAAAGATTGTAGTTCTCTATCAGAGAGATTTCTGGTAATGGAAAGGTTGGATGCCAAGAGTCTGGTTGATATTATTTCAGAAGAATTCTGTGGACTCTGGATTGCAGGGTTTGGAACATCCAACCAATGTAATTCTGCCGTCCTGTTTTGCTGGAAAACATACTGAAGCGATTTTTCTGCAAGTGGGCTATCCAATATCACATATCTTAACATCAAGATGATGAACAGAGATACAATGACAAAGCCGCCACGCCATTTCTTCATCACTCAAGACCTTGTGACAAGCTGGTCCAGAGTTTGCATTCACTATATCTTCAATCTGAAGGATCCATAAATTCAGAACAACAATTCAGAACCAAACCATCCAGCATCCAATCATAAAGTTGAACAAATTCCTGCTGAACTGTCACCCTGATGTGGTGTATTCAACAACTCCCTCGATGTAACCAAACATTCCCAGGTGTATCCAGAAAGCTTTATAACCACAAGGAAGCGTACCAACGAAACTTGAGGCAGGTGGGAGTGCCCTACCAACCAGAAGAAAACAGCAGACAAGAATCGACTTTATCCTGTAAAAAAAGAAGGTGGCTGCTCATTAATGTTTTCTCAAACTGCACGTTTGAGATGTTGGTTGCATAAAAGCATTAATTCGGGCATACAAGGCAAGAAGTTAGGCTCCAGCCACACACTCCTATATGCATACTTGCTTTTGTACATATCAGAATCTGTCACTAATGGCAAACTCTGGGGACTCAGCATTCGCAGTCATGCACTTCAATTCGAGTAAGAACCAAACGTCACTAACTCTCATGGCAATACATCACCAAGTCAATCAATTTCATGCCGAATCCAATTCTCGCTTCAAATGGGGAAGAGTTAAGGTTGAATTGAATCACATCACGAAACAACACTATCACAAAATCCTAAGGTGGGATCGCGGCTACTAATAACCGCGTTCGAAATACAAGATATTTGTAAATGAGAAAAAAAAAAACGAGAACCATAGTAGTTTACTTCGAACCAAAAAAAATCACAAAATAGACAGCGCGAATCTAGCGTCAGCGCACAAACCGCACCGACAAATTCCTTTTCCAATATTTTTTTAAAAAAATTGAAGAAATGGCGTAGATCACCAAAAGGCCCCAACGAAATCTGGCGCACGCCGCACGCGAAATCAGAGAAATGAAGCATGCGGCAAAGCTCACGCGCAAGCGAACCCCAAATTTCGGAGGAAAATCACCGCACCACAGCGTGAGCCCCACACGAACGCTCCCCGATCTCGCAATGCGCAACTCCAAGCCCTCAGAGCACAAGCCCAATGCCAGAACAACTCACCAGGAATCCGCCGCCGCCGCCGCAACCGCCCGTCCGCTGGGACGCTGCGAAGAGCCTCGCGCGCGCGCGCGCGCTCGGAGGCACTCACTCCCGAGTCCTGCCTGACGACCTCGCCGGCGCAGGCGCCGCCTGAGAGCGACGGAGCTGGCGAGCAGCAAGGTCTGGCGAGGCCACCGGGACCAGGAGCGAGCGAGCGAGGAACGAGTCAGGTGAAGGCAGGACAGCAGCAGAGCGCAGGAGAAGGAAGAGAAGTGGAAGGCGGTGTGAGAGGAGGGGAGGCTGCTTCAGGTCCACGCCACGGACCGACCCCGAGCGGAGCGGGCGAATAGGCGCCGTCGGCCGTCCCGTGTCGCCGGTCAGGGTCTTTTCCCTGCCGTGGCGGAGAAGAGAAGAGTCGCGGTCGCGCTGCGTGCGGTGCGATGCGCGAGGTTGGGGGGTGTAGTCAGTGTACTACTGGGTAGGTGGGTGGGTGCGCGCCGTTGGGCCGGCCGGGGCCAGACCGTGGCGAACTGCGATGTGGACGGACTGGGATTTGCCTCGGCAGTCGGCGCGGCGCGGCGGGACGGGCGGTTCTAGACTTCTTTCTCGGTCGGGGAGCGGCGCCGGAGAGGAGAAGAGCGGCTTTGTGCGAGCAGGATGGACACGCGGCTATGGGACCGAGGCATCTTTTTTTTTTTCTACTGCATGCAGTCAGCTGTGCGAGGTCCCGGACCTGTGGCTTTTTGTCGCCTCGCGTGCCTTGCTCTGCTCACTTTTACGATGGGCCAGCCGAATTTGCTGCCGACGAGGCGGATTTACCGTAGGGAGGTGTGTGCAGTCAAATCACACGGTGTCGCTCAAAGAAATGTCATGTGAACTAGAGAGAGACTTGTCCGCATTAACTATTTCTAGTGTTGAAGAAACTCAAATCCTTATGACCGTACTAGTATCTACATTTGCATTCATGTAGAAGTAATATTATTCGTGCCGATCTGAATCAGAAGGGGAAAAAAAAGCAAATAAGGATATGAAAGAGACATTATTCATCTCTAATATTCGCTAACAATTAGTCAGTCATTGTTGTTTGAAAATCAGGGGAGATCACCTAATCCAGTTCTACAAGATCAACCATCGTGATCCATTCGACAATTGCCACGACCAGCGTTATTTTTTGCCGCCCCCATTGCGTCAAAACTGCTACGTGTAGGCGCGTGACACTTCACTTTGGCAAAGGCGAAAAAGGGCCATTTGGAACGCCGTACCATAGTGTACTTGGCTACTTATATTATAGTCAGAAAAATCTGCGTGAGGCGTGGCGGTCGCACACCTGGCCGCCGGAGCTGTTAATCCCCGAGGCCTGGTTGACAGAACAGAGAGCACGCACGGAAGGTGTGTTATTATTATTATAGTAATCCCCATGATCGCTGTTCCTGTAACTAAACTAGCACTTGGCTTGATGTGCTCCCGTGTACCGGCGGTACACTACGATGGGAAAAGCGTGGACCGCGCTGGGTCGTGTAATCGTGTTGTGTCCCTTTCGGGCTCTTGCCAAACTGTGAGTGAGATGCTGACGGTTCCAGGTTCAGCAAGGCGCCGCGGCGACGTGTGGAGTAAACAAACCTCGGCTCGGCGGCGGCTCTGTGCCATGGTGTGCCGTGCTGTCTGCTGTGAGCAGCAGCTGGTCCATGCATGAGAGGACTGAGCCGTAGCTCAGATGGCAAGGCCTGCCGGTGTGCAGCCTGCCCGTCCAGGTTCGAAGCCCAGCTTCAACACCGGATGCCTCACCAGGAACAGTAGGTTCCTAAGGGTGTGTTTGGTTGGCTGCCAACCTCAAACCAGGCTCCTTGGAGCCAGTTTTTGGTTGTTTGGTTGCCTGCAATTGAGTTGGGACACTGCTCTGCCAGGCCAACCGTGCAGCAGGGGTCTGGCCAGGATGGAACGGCCGAATCGGCCGTTCTCCCGGAGCCGCCCGAGCCAAGCCTCCCCGTCCGCTCGCCTCACCTTCCTGGTAACCTTTGCAAGGAGCTCGCGCGAAGAAACTTCGCGGCGGCAAGGTCCCTGCGGACGGAGGAGCTTCCGACGGTCGCGATGGTGCTAGCGATGGCGATGGCGGAGGAGCTTCGCGAAAAGGTCCCTGCGGCGCGGGGGGGCTCCCCGCGGCGCATGGCGGAGCTCGCGATGTCCGCCTGGATGAGCTCCCGACGGCAAGGTCCCCCCGCACAAAGGTCCCTACAGCGGAGGAGCTCGCGACGGCCGCGCGGTGGAGCTCGCGATGGCCACGCGGAGGAGCTTGTGATGGCCACGCGAGGAAGCTGAGGCCACGGGGAGGCAATGATGGAAGCGGCCGGATCCAGCTAGTCTATTGCGAGCCATGCCCGTGGCAGTGTCAACGGAAGCCATGTCTTCAAGCCGCTGCATGTCATCATCGATCTGATGGGCCAATAGGTAAGGTGATGATGATGCTCCTTGTGCCTAGTGGGAGGGCCGGGGCAAGGAAGATTCGTGGAGGACGACGATGGAGCTTGCGCTGGTCGGACCTTTTTTTGTTCTACGAAGCTGTTGAGGATGAGGTACTGAAGGTGTTTGATGAAATGTCTCAGAAGGGGTAAGTTACCACCTCAAAGAGGAGGTGATTCTATGCAAGCCAAAACAAGCAACCAAACACAACAAAAGCTTAGCCAGGCTTGAACAATCTCTCCAACCAAACAACTGGCTATTGGCTTGTGTCAACCAAGCTAAGTCTAGCCTGGCTCAAAAAGCTAGCCAAGCTTAAAATTGAATGAGAACCAAACACACCTTAAATAAACAGTCTCCGCTTGGACTAGTTCCAAGCGTCTGCCTCTCACGCGTGGAGCCACAATGGGATCGTGACGTGCCCGTCATCTACGGAATCAGAGGATTTCGGTGATCTCAACAAGGACGCGACCTTCGGATCTAAGTGTAGTTGTAGGTTTATTTGTACACGGTGGTGTGAGTTGTGTGTGTGTTGAGTGGGTGGGTGTATGTGTGTGTATAAACAGGTACTACAACTGTACCCAGATGAGAGGCGACAAAAAAAAAAAAAGCTGGTCCATGCATGCTAATGCTAGATCACCACCGGACGTACGGACCGAACACATGCTCCCCGACCCCGACCCACCAAGTCCCGATTCCCAAGCAAAGCGACGCTTGTTCTCATTCCTTGTATAAAAAGGTAAAGTGATTTATTTTCTGATGAAGAAATATTCCTCGTTCGTACTAACGGAGACAGCCCAACAAACAAACAGCATTTGGCTTCCTCAAGGGAAAGCGCACTTTCGTTGTTGTAACCTGAACATCAATGTGTATTGCTGAAATCATTCCGCATTCAGTTAAGCAATGTTAGGCAGTCTATTCGATCAGCGCGCATGTAATAAACAATAAAATCTCTCCTGCTTAAAAAAATAGTATGTACAGTACAACAACCAAATCTCACCTTACATGTACATGAAAAAAAAATACAGTACGACTGTAGGACGGTGAGGACGCACGCGTGGGCGCGGCTGGGCTTGGGCCTCAACTACGCCTGGAGCACGGCAGCGATCTGTTTCTTCTTTGTTTTTTTTTTTAAATATGATAACAGTGCTGCACTAAGAGCACAAAACTTTTGTGGGTTAATTTTGCAACCCCACTGGGACATTTCATTTGTGGCACTCGACATGATAACAGAACATCACCGATAACATCTACCGTGCCGTCAACTCATACAAAGGAAGCGGCCAAGTGTTTCACGCATCATCGACACCAGTCATCGGTTCATTATCCTTGGCTTCCTCGCCGCCATCATCATCCGTCTCATCGGCGTCCTCCATCTGATAATCCACCTTGAAGTCATAGTCTGCATCCATGTCGTTCAGCACGCTGAACTTGTTCGCTTTGTGTCGTTTCTTCTCTGCTTTCCTCTTGCGAGGGTCGAGGATGCCCTCAGCGGTGTACAACTTAGTCGTTCTGTGAGCTAGCACTGGCTGCCTTGCTTCCTTCTCCGTCATTCACATCGGGCATTTGCGCCTCCTGGCTTTCCTGGACGGCTTCACTTGGTTCCTTGCCATCCTCTAGCATCTCTTCATCAATCGCCGGTGGAGCATTAGGAGGAATCTCAATATGATGGAACTCCTCAATGGACTTCAAACCACCAATATATGAAGACTCGGCTTTGTAAATTTCATCAATATTAAATTCCTTCCCATCTTCTGATATAATCACTACATCCGAGTCCTCCCCAGCATCTCTTTTAGGTGGCAGTGTAAAATATGGTATTTTACCTTCATTCCAGTCATGAAGCACAATTCTCGCAGCAGCTTCAACATCTACTACACCACCCTTTTTCAATTTCCCCCGTATAGTTGCTACCTTCTGAAGGAAATCATCAACTGAACTGAAGCTTGGAACCTTGTACAGAGACAGCAACTTCTCATGTGGGCAAATACTTAGGATCTCCTTAACAGGAGTGACTGGATCTTCCATTTTCTCCACTCTTTTGCAGTTTCGAAGAGCTACAGACACACCGCTGTTGGAAGATTTGAGCATAACAACACCAGGACAATCCAGCAACTTTACCTTCTTGTCTAATTGAACTTCTTGCATTGATCTAGTAACCCCTGGATTGGAACCGACATTAACCACTCGGGACCTCTTCAGACTGTTGATCAGACTGCTCTTGCCAACATTAGGGGGTCCAACAATACCAACCGTAATTGCCAATTTGAGCTCCTGGCTTCTGGAATAATTCTTGAGCAATCTGATTAGATTCTCAGCACCAAGACAATCGCTGCTTTGTGGGATGTTGCTTGTTTTATCTAGTTTTGAAGATTTCCATCCCAGCTTGGTCCTCTGCTCTTGGGTATTGCACTTAAATGCAACTGTTGGCATTTCTTCTCTTAGATATGTAAGCCACTTCTCTACTGCCTCCTTGGGAACAAGATCTATCTTGTTGAGAAGTACTCCCTCCGTCCCCAAAAAGATGACGTTTTAGGTGTTCATGCCACAAGTTTGACTCGATTTGCGAAAAATATGTACAATATTTATATTTTCAAATAAATTTGTTAAAAAACTAGATCTAAAGATCTTTCCGATGATACTAATTATGATACTAATCAATAACATTTATTATTTATAAAAATTGTCGGCAGTCATTTCTCAGGAAGCGAGAACGTCATTCTTTCTGGGACGGAGGGATCAGTACAATCCGTTTACTTGATCAGCCTTCCTAACCATCCTTCCATATCAATGCAACGGGTGCCCAGTGGATCCCTTGCATCAAGAACCTCAAGAATCACATCGGAAGCTTCGATTACTTTAACAAGCTCCTTGTAGAAAGACCTCTCAGAATGATCATTGCTATACTATCTTAGAATTGATTTATGAGTTTTGCTCCGGTGGACCTTTCAAAAAAATTTGCACACATCTTAAAGTAATTTAATATCAATTAAATCCTTCTTAACTAATTAACCCACGGTCTTGTAGGGCCCAACCCTATCCATCGAATCCAGCCCATGCCCACTCATTCCGATTTTTGCGGATCGCAGGATAATAACTACTTTGATGTATCGCTTGTTTCTTTTCCGTCCAATTGATAGTACGGCACGGCACTTGGAGAGATGGCGATGGCGGCAACCATGGCGGCAGGGTACGAGCGTGTTCCGCATTAACGTTGAACGGATGGCGGCGGCTACATTTCGTGGGTTGGGAATGGGGACACAGCGCCATTTCAAGCGCCTCTCGACAGGGCGGCTTCAGCTGCTCCAATGCTCCATTCCTTGGCTATAGCAATCGCTGCCATTCTATGATGGAAGCAAAGACAGCCTTCTTCTATCACCTTTTCCTGATTTGCATCTGATGAATTTCCGAAGTACACAATCTTGGTAGCATCTTGAAGCTACCATGCATGTAGACCGATGCGGAGAGACCTCTCCCTGGCTATATCGCCACCTATGTCGAGAGGGCGCTGCAAATGGTGCTAAGCCATCAGCTGCCCAGGCCGGCCAGCGCTGAGCTGACCGGCCGCTGCCAACGCACATGCTCTCACCCGGACCCGGCACAAGTCCGATGCGGCCGCCCTGTGAGGCTGTGACGACTTGCCGCCTCTGCTCAGGCCCCCGGTTAGACGAAGATCAAACACGAAATAGGAACGGACCACGACACGGTGGAGGCTGGCCATGGACGAGCTTAGTACAGGTATGGATATGGGCCCAGGCCTATACGAGACCCGTGGGTTAATTAATTAAAATTTAATTATTACTAATGTGCTTACTGGAGCTTAACTCTTTATGAGTTATTACTGGACAGATTTTTAGCGAGCCGGTGCGGGCGTGGCTGCTCAATGCTCCGTCCACCGGGTGTAGGCACGCGTGGCCGCCAGCGGCCACCCCGGCGGCGCGGCGGCCCCAGCACGGGCGAGCCCCGCCTGCATTGCAACCGGTTCCGGGCAGCGTGCTCGCCCAGTGCGGGCGAGCATGGCCGCCCCGGCAGCGCGACCGCCAAGCACGGGCGACCCCAGCTGTGCTTGGCCTCTTTCTCTCCGTCGACGCCGGTGAGCAGCGGACAGACCTGGCGCCACCTCGTCCTCTTCTTCTCCCCAGATCCTCTCTCCCTCCATCTTCCCCTTTACTCAGGTGACCGCACGGTGGGGAGCGTTGGCACAAGGATCGGGGCGGTCCTGGCCGAGGGGTCCGTGCCAGCCGCCTCGGATGGCACCTACCTCTGCGCGGCGCCCGCGATACGTGCTCCAGCCGCGGCGTCAACAGCTACCCGGTCTTCCCCGGTTCCTGTGAGGGCACCTCGGTGCTATGAGGACAGCTCCGACAGCACCGGTCAGCTCTTGCTCCTCTCCGTTCACATTCCTTAGCCTGGGGACCACGGCTGCCGGGTACCAGATTGATGCGCAGCCAACCTCCCTTCCGTTTGTGCAGTAGTATGGTCTTTGTGCTCCATGCCTTCACGAGGCAACTTCGTGGATTTATCCCGCGGCTACAGACAAGGCCCCCAAGTCCCCAACCTGAGGAGGTGCTTTGATGTGTTTGTTTACTCATGCCATCCGATTGATTTTGATCCTTTGCTTATTTGCTTGTTCCATTCGGTATATACAAGCATACAGGTCGATGTAGTCTACATGATAGAGGACAGGCTGGACCAGAGCAATGTCTTGGTTGTGCTACCCTGGGAAAAAGTTTTTGGGAGGTTTCAGTATTGTGAAACTTATTTATCTCTTAGATCTCAAACTTCATTATTTTAGCTACACTACAAGTGGGGAAAAAATAGTTGCTTAGAAAGGCAATACAATAATAGGTGAAAAACGTATAATTCGTATGTTATCACCTGCATTCTACTTAACAGGAATCCTTGACAAGATCAGGATGGTCATCACAACTTCTGTTACCTTGGTTATTCTCTAAAATGGTTCAATTCCATAATCTATGATCTAAGGCTGAGCAAAGCTGCTCAATGCCACAACTTAATGTTGGTAAGTATTTTTTTCCATTGACATAATCACTTGATCTATGTCCATTATTGATTTTTAGTCTGTTTCATCAATAAGTGTATTGATGATGATTTTGTTGTAATGACATGTAAATCCAACAGCTATGAAACGACATAATTTATTTTATGTACATAGAGGGTAGAGATCTTACTTTAGTATGCAATGTACTACTTTCCATTCTAGCAGACTAGCTAATTAAGCATTCTAACTGCTAGGAACATTCTCTCTGGTGATTGGCTTTCACTTTTCATGCACATGAAGAGAGAGAATGCCAGATGCTGTGGGTAAAGGTGGAGCCTTCTGAATAAAACTTGTAAAAAGTACACACTATTATTGACCTCAAATTCCAATGATATCAACATGATGCCCACTGATATTGTGTATGCAGTTCTCAGCTTCGCTTGGCCTTATCTTACTTTTGCACAAAAATCACATATATAGCTACTTAAATGTGTTTATGCTGCGATCACATTAGTTCTGTAATAATGATAACAATGATCATTTGAGCATCTACAAATAACTTCTATCAAATGTTGCTACATGTACTTGTTTTGAGCTTCAGGAAAAAAATAAATCACCGGAAGACTGATGATAAATCGCATATGTGCATAGTCTGTGTCTATTGCATACTCCATAGTATTTAATTAACACGCAACATCAGGTTATTGCCTTTGCAGAGAAGGATCCTATATTTTTAGTGGTCGAATGAGAAACATGGAAAGAGAAGGTACTTCTATGTATCTTTACTTGGAATTATGCATACATTTAGCCAAAAGCATCAATAGTGACTACATGTTACCTCATCATGTTTCAAAGGCATAAGGCATTCTCTGTTCATTTGAGACAGTTTTCTAGAACTGAAGACAAATCTTTCAATTTCCATGTTGGTTTCTTACTAATCCACCAGGACCATCGGTCCATCTAAATCAATTGTCAGGCGTTTGGTCTGCAACTGCTTTTTTTTAAAAAAAATAATTATTTGGCTTTTGGAATGAACTAAATCTCCTATGTTATGATAAAACAATAGCTATAATTCCAGCAACAGGAGGAATATTGGCTCCCCAACTAGCAGCAGCTGAATGAATAAATGTTTTCATGGTCTCGATCACTCTGGCTCCACCGTGGCTTCTCACCGCCTTGATTCTCCTTCATCATCGTATTGTTGTTTGTGCAAGGAAGGTACAACAGGCAGCTTGCTTAGGCCCTCAACGGTAGCCTAAACCTGATATTATGTTATCTGAATCGTGTTCCAAACTTTTGGTCAGGGCTTAAGGCTCCGTTCAGCTGGCTGGAAAACCAGCCGATTGAGCTGGTATTGGCTGGTCCTACAGTAACTCTCTGAGAGGGAACATCTGCCAGGGCTGGAGCAGCAGCCGCGGAAGGTACCAGCCGAACGGAACCTAACACTCCACACTCAAACATTCACTTTTTCCGATGTTCTTTTTTAATAGAAAATAGTCATACCGACCGATTCAGTTCATGAATTTTCTAAACACGACAACTTTGGCAGCATATCTTCAAATTTGCAAACTTGTATGGAATCAACAGATAACACCCTTCCATCTCCTACCCAGCAGCAACCAGGCTGCTTATCCCAGCCCAGGAGCCCACCCATGATTTACACCACCCTTATATAAGTGTGCATTCTGTTATTTTTTTTTATCTCACCAATATATCCATCCACAACACTAAGGCATGTTAGTATTAAATTTTCCTACCTTAACCTTTTGCGTGATAAAGGAAAAAAAAAACAATACCGACAGAAACCAAATAAGTAGAATGTAATATATGTTTGGTAATGAATCATAGGATGAGATCAATTCCTTTAGGAAAAAGAAACACAGATATGGATCATGAAAAGTGATCTTAAAAATGTAATATGAACCTAAAAGCCAAATGTAAACAAATATGTTCTAAAAATGTCCACCACACTCAAACTTTTTTAAAAAACAAAGGAGTTAGTCGGTTCCTATTTCATCATAATGCTACTCTTGGAATTTGTTAGTGCATAAAATTCAATTGTGGATAGAAAACAAAAAATCAGTAACACGTAATAGTTTATGGAATACTACAGTGAAGTAAAACTCTGGTGCATGATAGATTAAAATTAAAATATGATATCCACAATACTCTGTTCATCTGAATTACATCATTTCTTAGTTCGTACAAAACTTATATGCGTACTATTAGAACAGTCTAGTTTTAGAAGAAATCTTCAAAACTTTCGAAGAACTAACCATCGGCCAGAACATAAATGTTATAGCACTTGGGTTGAGTAACACATGCCGGAGCTGACAGGCTCAGTTAAAACACCCATGAGACGATCCGACTGATCTTAAATAATCTCCGCTCGACCGCTCATATTGAACTACTAGTCACGTGTACATCTGGTATGACCTAGCATATATATTTCTGGCAAAAGTTTAAATTTAAATATTTGTGACAAAAATTTGAATTTGAATAATAGGACAATTCTCCGTTGCACTTGGGCTAGCCCATTAGTGTAAGCCTAATAAAAAAAAAGAACTACAGAAAAGATAGGCTTAATTAGTGAGCTGAAGAACTAATGAGCTTTCTCTAGAATGGGCTGGCGTAGGCTTTGTGATAATATGGCAAAGCAGCTGCCACATCACGAAATGACATGGTAAGAGCTGATGTGGAAAAACTCCATGATGTGGCAAGACGTGGAACAACTCTATGACGGTTAAGTTCATCAGTGGCATCGGGCCTCCGGGGCGTCTTCCGGCCAAGGCGCTCGGGCGCTCAGCGCGAAGCGCCCTCCTAAGTTCATCACTATAGGCTTTGGCTATTGTTGTTGACCGTGTATTCTATGACAAAATGAAATGGCAATCGATGACGGCTCTAGTCGGTCCAGCAAATATATGACGTGAGATACATGATAGATTTTTTAATTCTCATGGCAAGTTATTAATGATGTATTTCAATTGTTTATAACTAAAGTGATCGTCATGTAAAACATCATTTTTTTGTAGTGAAGCTAATTCCTGTACGGATCTCACCCATATATCTTATTGGTTAACTTGAGTATATATATTATACAAAACTAACAAAAAATACCTTCATGTTGCATGCATCCCTCCTTGATGGCACTACAGGCGACAGGGATGCATGCACGTAGGCCGATAGCGGCGTGTGCCTGCGGTTTTGTGCGAGCGTGTGGCTATTCATGTGCCTAAAGTGTCTCTGTGGCGTGCCCCTTTTTCATTTCGTTCCTGTAAAATCCCCGTTCGGTTTCTTGTCATGTTCCAATAATTTCGAGAAACATGAAAATTTCAGACAAAAAATATTGAAAAGCAGGCGGGACGGCCTTACTCTTCTGCACGTGGTAAAGCCAGGCGCCGCTACGCGTGCGGGCGCGGCGAACCCAGGTGTATGGCCGTGCGCTGCGCGGGGCGGGCGGCAACGAAGAAAAACACGGGACGCCGCTAGAGCTTACTGTTTGCGTGGAGCCGGCGGACGCGATCCACACAAAAAATATAATTGGCTACCTGGATTTCGGCCCGGGACGACAAGGATTATCCGCAAATGGGTTCTAGACGTTACGCGAAGCGCAACCGGACAAGCTCTTCCACCAACTCACGAAACTACGGGAGAAAATCGCTGCAATCAAACACGAGCAAACTCAACATCTGCTTGAACATCGCCGTGGACATGGATGACGCTATTTAAACCCCCGTTTCCCTCCAAAACCGCAAGGACGACTGTTGAATCTTGACACGGCACGCGCGTAACTCATTAACGATTCGAACGCAAAGCAGGAGGTAGTCGATTTTCTAGTTCGATCAGTCGCCGACGATGTCGCCGACGACCATGTCCCTGACCACGACGAGCCGGCTGCCCATCTGCCGGGCGCAGGACGTGTCCAAGCAGGCGCCTGTACAGAAGCGTGCGCCTCCAGCTGCCAAGGCGGCCGCGGCGGCTCCGTCGTCGTCGTCGTCATCAGACACCGCCGGTTTCAGCAGGAGGAGGCTCCTGCAGTCCGCGGGGCTGGGTCTCGGGCTCGGTCTCGCCGCGAGAGACCCAGCGCGGGCGCGCGCCGAGACCGCGCCGGCGACTGCGCCGGGAGGACGTGACGTCGAACCGGATGTCCTACTCGCGGTTCCTGGAGTACCTCGACGCCGGCGCGGTGCGGAAGGTGGACTTCTTCGAGAACGGCACGGTGGCCGTCGTGGAGCTGGACGACCCGGCGCAGGCGTCGAGGGTGCACCGGGTGCGGGTGCAGCTCCCGGGCCTCCCCGCCGAGCTGGTGCGGAAGCTGCGGGACAGGGGCGTCGACTTCGCGGCGCACCCCGTGGAGCCCAACCTGGGGCTCACGTTCCTCGACCTGCTCCTCAACTTCGGCTTCCCGCTCCTCTTCATCGCGTCGCTGATCTGGAGGTTGGTCACCATGAACAACCCCGGCGCCGGCGGGGGGCCGAGCCTCCCGTTCGGGCTCGGCAAGTCCAAGGCCAAGTTCCAGATGGAGCCCAACACCGGGATCACGTTCGACGACGTCGCCGGCGTGGACGAGGCCAAGCAGGACTTCCAGGAGAT
This sequence comes from Chrysopogon serrulatus, assembly GCA_015844335.1. Taxonomy (NCBI): domain Eukaryota; kingdom Viridiplantae; phylum Streptophyta; class Magnoliopsida; order Poales; family Poaceae; genus Chrysopogon; species Chrysopogon serrulatus. The sequence continues at coordinate 59,972 of JADLZL010003267.1, read as the reverse complement.
CGTGCAGTTCCTCAAGTCGCCGGAGAAGTTCACGGCGGTGGGGGCCAAGATCCCCAGAGGGGTGCTGCTGATTGGCCCTCCCGGCACGGGGAAGACGCTGCTGGCCAAGGCCATCGCGGGGGAGGCCGGCGTGCCCTTCTTCTCGCTGTCCGGGTCCGAGTTCATCGAGATGTTCGTCGGCGTGGGCGCGTCGCGGGTGCGGGACCTCTTCAACAAGGCCAAGGCCAACGCGCCGTGCCTCGTCTTCATCGACGAGATCGACGCCGTGGGCCGCCAGCGCGGCACGGGCATCGGCGGCGGTAACGACGAGCGGGAGCAGACGCTCAACCAGCTGCTGACGGAGATGGACGGCTTCAGCGGCGACAGCGGCGTCATCGTCATCGCGGCCACGAACCGGCCGGACATCCTCGACGCCGCGCTGCTCCGCCCGGGCCGCTTCGACCGGCAGGTCAGCGTCGGCTCCCCCGACGTCCGCGGCCGGGAGGAGATCCTCAGGGTGCACAGCTCCAACAAGAAGCTGGACCCCGACGTGTCGCTCGGCGTCGTGGCCATGCGCACGCCTGGGTTCAGCGGCGCCGACCTCGCCAACCTTATGAACGAGGCTGCCATCCTTGCCGGCCGCCGCGGCAAGGACCGCATCGGTGTCAAGGAGATCGACGACTCCATCGACCGCATCGTCGCCGGCCTCGAGGGCACCACCATGACCGACGGCAAGAGCAAGCTGCTTGTCGCCTACCATGAGATCGGCCACGCCATCTGCGCGTAAGTAATCGACCTTCCTTCCTCTTTGATTTGTTGCAAGCTACTGTAACGCCGACGAGGGCACCACCGTGACTGACTTGACTGGTTGATGCCCGCCTGCAGGACGCTGACGCCGGGGCACGACGCGGTGCAGAAGGTGACGCTGATCCCACGGGGGCAGGCGCGCGGGCTGACGTGGTTCCTGCCGGGCGAGGACCCGACGCTGGTGTCCAAGCAGCAGATCTTCGCGCGCATCGTGGGCGGGCTCGGCGGGCGCGCCGCCGAGGAGGTGATCTTCGGGGACGCCGAGGTGACGACGGGCGCGGCGGGCGACCTGCAGCAGGTGACGCAGGTGGCGCGGCAGATGGTGACCACGTTCGGGATGTCGGAGATCGGGCCGTGGGCGCTCGTCGAGCCCGCCGCGCAGAGCGGCGACGTCGTGATGCGGATGCTGGCCCGCAACTCCATGTCCGAGAAGCTCGCCGCGGACATCGACGCGGCCGTGAAGCACATCGTCGACCAGGCGTACGAGGTCGCCAAGGAGCACGTCAGGAGGAACCGCGCCGCCATCGACCAGCTCGTGGACGTGCTCATGGAGAAGGAGACGCTCACCGGCGACGAGTTCAGGGCCATCTTGTCGGAGCACGTGGATATAGGCAGGGAGCAGAGGGAAACAGCGGCCCGGACAGAGCTGGTCACCGCTTGAAGCCCAAGTATAGCACTGTAGTACACACCGTAGTATATAGTAGAAATAGCCTAGTGCAAATGTGCAATAGTAGTATGTTGTACTGTACTTGACACTTGATAGTAACAGTAAACTCTTTTTCACGCAACAAGACGAGACACTTGAATTTCACCATGGAAACATGTTCGGTTCCCACATGATTCGGGAAAAACTTCTCGTTCCAAAGGAACCTTGGATTATACTACATTGATCGAGCATAAACAAAAAGGAGATATTATATACTCCATAGTAATAGGATAAGCTGAAGCTGAAATCCCGTCGTGACGCTTGCGAAAGGACCCCACTCATTGCTCAAGTGCATCTTAGTAATGATGATCCTCCCTCCTTTGAGAGCCAAGAGGCGTCTCTTCTTGTAGTTCGCCTTGAAGCAGGCCTGCCTGAGCCTCTTGGTCTTCTCATCCAGCTGCACAGACGGCCTCTGCTCCAGGAGTTGCTTCTCCTGCTGCAGCATCTCCACCACCGCCCTCAGCTGCTCCTCCCCGGTCGCCTTGCCCGCCTCCTGCAGCACCTGCACGCACCGCAATCCATCAGTCTCACAAGTAGAGTATCACAGACGGATTGAATTTCACAAACTTCTGTTCTATCTGAATCTGACGCAGAGCATTGTGAATGTGAAACAACTGGGGAATGGAAATGGAGAGACAGAGATAGGGAATGAATGAATGAATGAATGAATGAAACCTGGACATTCTTGATGAGGGACTGCAAGCTCTTCATCTTGCGATGTGGCCACCTAGGGATGCCGAGCTCCCGGCACCTCTTCTTGAGGAGGGTGAGGCCGACGTTGAGCTCCCGTGCCGCCTGCATGATCGGCATGTAGAAGTACTGCGACACGAGCTCGAACGTGAGCACCGGCTCCTCTGATGATCTCACTTGCTGGCCTGCTGATCTGACGACGACCTTGGTGGTGTTCGACGACACTTCCTTCTCTCCGGCGTAGCAAAGCAGCGGCGGCAGCCTCTCGTCGTTGCCTTCCTCCTCTACTACTGCCTTGTTGTCAGATTGCTCGATATCGTCCCAATGCCTCAGCACGTCCTCCTCAAAGATGGCGTCGAGCTCACCTGCGTCGAGCTCAAAGAAAAAGACATCGAGCTCGATTGGAACAAGGTCTCGTCGTCTGGCATATATATGAATCTGAATTCCGGACAGGAAAAAGAAGCATGCATACCTTGCAGAATGTTGCTCGGCGTAATGGTCGAGCACGACGGTTGGAAGTGCAAGCTTGGTAGGGAGAGACCGGAGAGGAGCACTTCCTCTTCTAGCAGGTGGCTATCAGGCCAAACACCTGTCCAGTAAGGCCACAAGCTACTGCCAAAAAAAAGAAGGAAAAAAATTCTATTAGCACACTGACATTCTGTGCCAAGAACATGGCTAAAAAAAATCGAGGAGTACGAAGAAGCAACGAGATTATTTACGGTTTACCTCTCTTCGTTCTTGGCCTCCATGGTGACGGGAGATTATGCTGGAAGGGAGAGTTGAGGCCAGCAATATATGGAGAAAGAAGACGGAAGGCAAATGCGGCTCCTTTAAACCCTGGGATCATTGGGTTAATGGAAACGGCCATTAAAAACCACGCAAGGAATTAATGCAAAGGGAGGCTAATGGATCGGGAGTTACAGATATATAATTAGCTCTTGGTAATTGCCCAGCATGCCATTGGGGTTCGTGCATTAGAGAGCATGCATAGTGGTCAATCAAAGCCTTTCGGCTAGATATTCAGTTCAAGATTCTGTTTCTACTTGCACGATGGAATGTAGTGTACTACTGCTAGTCTTCGCCGCCACGGAGTAGTGACTCCATGGGAAATTTCTAGCATATAATCTTTGCCTGAGTTTTTTTTTTTTTTTTTTTTCCAACCACGGACGAACCGAAATTCATTACTGAAGAGACTCTTTTGCCTGAGCTAAGATTATACTCAAATAAAATGCTATTTTCTTGGACGTCGATGGAATAGATTTGAGTTTAGGCTTAAGGTTTTTACTTTTTACTTTAGTCATAAATTTATGAACTGATCATTACAGCAACAATTATCATGCATAGGCAATTATGTATCCATTCATGAGGCAGGGGGTGAGAGATTACTCAGCAGTTGAGTTGGCTCATCTCCATGTAATTTCAACCGTTGGATATGCAGTTCAAGTTTTAGGAAAATACTTTGGCAGCCACATCACTATTATAGAAATCAAATTTACTTTTGTTTTTCACGGCAGCGCCCTCATAGAACTTCAATTTTATAAAATATAATAATCAAAGATCAGTGTTTTCATTACCAAAGAAAGGTATACAAGAGACTAGAGAGACATGTACAGGCAAAGAAGAACAAAAGGCTTGTTTCTACACCACAAAACCAATTCTCTGCTCCAAATACAACAATATCACATAGCCGTCTAGTCATAAACTCTACATGACCTATAAAAACATTCTAGCACTGAAAAAATCTCCTGGGTAAGAGGATGCGAGGTATCCCCTGAGATGAAGACATGCGCCTTGTCGTGCAGATCAATCCAACTGTAGCCTGGATGCTTGTGAATGCCTAGCCGTTCCATGTCTTCTCTAACCACAGATGCACTTGCCCACCTCCCATCATGGGCATGTAAGTTATGCATCAAAACATATGGAGCAGAACTCTCAGGATCGATCTTGGATAATGCACTGGCGGCCATCTCAGCCAGTGGCTCATTCTTTTTAGCAGTGCAGGCTCCCAGGAAGGCCCCCCACACAGCTCGGTCTGGAGCAATTGGCATGCTCTTGATCAGTTCCAATGCGTCCTCAAGCTGGCCATGTCGCCCTATGAGATTGACAAGCGCAGCATAGTGCTCAACCCTAGCAGCAAGGCCATACTCATGAACCATGGTATGAAAAACCACCCGTCCTTCAGAGACAAGGCCAGCATTTCCACATGCACTCAGTAGAGAAATAAAACTTATGTGACTTGGCATGACCTTGGCATTCCTCATCTCTTCAAATAGATGCAACGCTTCTGTAGCATTACCATGGTGCTCATAACCTCCTATCAGTGCATTCCAAGAAACTAAATCTCTTTGTGTATGCATCTGGCTGAAGATGGCCTTTGCACTGTTTAGCTCACCACATCTGGAGTACATTGTCATAAGTGCATTGTAAGTTGCTGTATCTGGCAGATATGATTTTTCAATAAGTTGGTGGAGCTGAGCTCCAAGGCGCAACATGGCAAGTGACGCACATGCTGCTAGAGCTGAAGAGAAAGTGTGATGATCAGGCCTTTCACCAACTTCTAACATCCTTTGAAATAGCTTGATTGTACCATCATAATCCTCATTTTGCTCATAACCAGATATCATTGTATTCCACGTGATGGTGCTCCGCTCTGGCATCCTATCAAAGAATCCTCGAGCATGTTTCACATCCCCTCTTTGTGTAAATCCACGTATCATCAAATTCCAGGTCACTGCATCAGGGTCTGGCACTTCCCAAAACAGCTTCTCTGCCTCCTCCATGTCTGAGGCTTGAGTGTACCCTGCTATCATAGTGTTCCATGACACCAAGTCCTTATATGGCATCTCATCAAACAATGCCCTAGCTGAGCGAACATCTCCAGTTCTGATATAGCACATCATCATCGAGTTCCATGACACAACATTCCTCTCAAACACCCTCCTCTTATGCCCCTTCTGCTGGCTCTGTGTTTTTGGAATCATAGAAAATAACCTCCTTGCATCAGTTACCCTCCCAGTTTGTCCATATGCAGCAATAAGGGTGTTGAAAGCATCAACAGCCTTGTCCATGTCTATCTTCCTCAAGCGCTTTGTAAGCAGCTCATCAGCCTCGTCCAACCAGCCATTCCTGATAAAACCGGAGACCATTGCAGACAGTGACGCAGAGTCCTTGACAGGCATTGCCTCGAACACATTGAGTGCCTTCCTCATTTGGCCAACAGCAAAGAACCCCGTGACCATGGTATTCCAAGAAGCCGGATTCCTATGTGGCATCTCATCAAACAAGCCCTGGGCTTCCAGCATGAGCCCGCGCCGCGTGTAGGCGCCGAGAAGTGTGCTCCACGAGACGGCATCGCGATGAGGCATTTCGTCGAACAGGTGGCGCGCGGCGACGAGGTGGTCGGGTTGCGGAGATCGTGAGCGTATGCAGCAAGGAGCGTGTTCCAAGAGATGATGTCTCGCACTGGCATGGCGTCGAAGAAGGATCGTGCAGCTCTCACGTCGCCGCGGCGGGAGAGCGCCGCGAGGAGCGAGTTCCATGTGACCACGGAGCGGGCAGGAAGCGCGTCGAAAAGGCGGCGGGCGGCAGAGAAGCGGCCGCTGCGGAGGAGCCCCACAAGAGAGCGGTTGTGCTGGCGGACAAGGACGTTGGCGTCGTCCATTGCCACGGCTACCTCCGGTGCGGCCGGGGCGCCGGCATGGCGGTGAGCAACGGCCGCCGGGAGCCGAGGCGGCCATCTTCGCATCAGGTGAGGACCGTTCGGGTGTGGCGCAACGCGGTAACCACACTTTGGCCCAAGCGGCCCATATGCTGAGATGTCAGCACCTCCCTTTTCCTTTCCTTTCACCAATTGTACTGAAATTAATTAATTCATTCACTTCTACTCTGTTGTACAGTACTTAAATGTTGGTGTTTTTTATATTTGAAAATATTTCTTCAATCTGTACGCACAATATAGTATCGATTTTGTATATAAAAATATTTTTTATACTCTAGCATAATGATATTAGACAACACTCCTTGATTCCCATGAAAAAGCAATTTTGAGCATAATTTAGTGAATCTAATAAAGTTAGAGAGTTTTTAGAGGTAAATATCTATCATTCATTTTGATAAAGATTGTTGTAATGTATTTTCTATATATGTATAAACCGGATGCTATAGTGTAACTTTACTCTTGCAGAATTTTTTTTTCCAAACTCCCTTAAAGATCAATAAGATACTATGCCTAAATATTCAAAGTAGTTATGAAGACTATTCCAGGAAATAGGTTAATGCCGGTGTTGGTTGGCAGAGGTAGAGGGAAAGGGGCCAGACACCCTAAGGTTGCAATTTTCCTTAATAGTACATCCTCTAATTATTACACTAATTAAGATATTTATTATGTAAATTAAATTGACTTTTAGTACAAAACATACATATGCTTAAATAATTAAATTCTATAGATATTGTTATTTTCGTTAAAGTGGCTTATATGTGCATACAGTTCTCAATTTTTTGTTGATGACAAATGTCAAATCCCAATAATGCATTTGTTACTCTTTAGGATACACTACTGTGAAGAAATGGGTTGTTGATGATGTTCACCTAAAGCATCTAAACATCCATTTACACATGTGGTTCGCCTACAGTTTAGATCCTACACTTAATTAAACGCTAGATGTGTCTAAATGGTCAAACTAGTAAACAAACAGTTTAAACAATGGCACTAAACGATGTGTAAATGGTTGTAGACGCCAAAACATGCATTTAAAATGTAGTTTAGGCCATAAACATTGAATGTGCTAAACGAACGTTTTGGGTGGGTTAAATTGGCTTGCGCATGTAGAGATGAAATTTTGATGCTATTTAAACGATATCTATATGACTATATGTATAATTGTTTATTATCAATGTCAAATTATGGAACTATGTTCCACCTTAAATTGCACTTAAATATTTATATAAAAATTATAATTTTGATGTATATTTACTTGTAAACCATTGGAACTGTCTAATCGGTCATTTAAACCATCTAAACGCTAAATGGAGGATGACTCGTTTAACGTTAGTTGAACAAGGTTTTACCAAAAGTTGTGTACCGACCATTAAGTCAGGGAGAAATTAAAGGAAACAAAAATGCATGGAGCAAGTGAAGTGCAAACAGATCAAAGTTTATGCTCTGGACTGATGAAATCCACTATCCGCGTACTGAAGCCCACCCACATCGTGCATCACAATAACAGTTTTTTTGGACGTAACATCACAACAGTTTGTATGGGAAGTGAATCGTGTGACGAATAGATCCACTAATGCATCACTCTCACCAGTCACGAATAATGCCATTCAGTGGCATAGGGATCCTGGAGCCAAAAGGAGCCCTCGTCATTTTTGCATGACGCATTTGAAATTTCTATCTTGTTTCATTTTTGTGGCAAATCGGTTATTGAAGAATATCAGTCATAGTTCTCCTTGATGGATCCGATAGATAGCAGACGGTTAATCAGGTTATATAATTTAAGCTGAACAATGGAATGGTCGTTGGCTGGCCCACTGCATAATCCAGAGGGCAGCGAAAGAGCGAAAGTCAATGTGAACAGGGCATGGAAATGGTAAGCCAGTAAAAAAAAATTATGATGAAATATGTGACTAGTCCCACAACTCTTGTTTTACTGCGTAGGATTCTCGATAGGTCTGTCAAGAATTTTACTGCACATCACAAATAACCCCCGTGGCATACAATCCAGCACTCACTTATCTTTTCTTCCCTTTTCTTTAAAGAGAGCACGATTACATTTTTTTGACAAAGCGAAGAGGGCACAGTGTATGTAGTGCACGCACGCGTCTGTAAAAGAAAATAATCCAACAACAAAATTGCCAATTATTATTTCATTTCAGTAATATTATTCCTTGTTCTTTTACAGCAATTTGATATCCTACCCACGTTTTATAGGGTCTTTAAAAAGAACAAAAAAGGATTCCCACAACTTAGTTGAAGACAGAGAAGCAGACTGGTGCCGGTTCCGTGTAGCTAATAAGTACTGTCTAGCTGATATATTACCATAGAAATAAAGCGAAATGGGGCCGCTGGACAAGATTTTATTTATATATAACGAAAAAGGCAAAAGTTACGGATGTTAGCACCCACAACAGTAGCAGTGCCAGGGAATTAGGCAAACAAAGATGGAAACAAATCAGGAAAAGCACGATACGACCATGACGAGTTACCAAAATTCCAGGACTCCCTCACCAGTGCGCGCTGCACTGCACGTACGCGGTACGCGCACTCGAAATTTACATATCGCTGGTTTATCGCTGCTTGAGAGATTATCCCACTATTTTATCTTATTCCTATTAGATTTAGAAATATAAGTACACCTTAGTTTGTTCTAAGTCAAAGTGCTCTATTCTACATAAAAGAGAATAAATATGTTATGAAAACAGTTTTTATACTAAAACTAGTAATGCCAACCTTATGTTGTTAAATGAAAATTTTAGATAGTAATGGTTAAATTAAAATAAAATTAGCCAACCTTATGTAAACAAGCTACACGTGTAAATGAATCGTGATAATACAACAAATCTGGATTTGCCTCTATTTGTCATATGAATTGGTTGAAGAAAATACAAGGTTCATTTGGGAACGATCAGAGCTGAATACTTGTCTGTTGATTGATATGAATGCCTTTGGCACTAGTCATACAAGACATACTATTCGGTCATACAAGACACACTATTCGACGCTAATTCTAGATCACAAGATCATTTGCTACAGTATCTTCCTAGGATAGCTACAACATACGATTAGTCCTTATATTACAGCCACTCAATGTGCACCCATTCAGAAATCAAAAGCTATGAACAATCTCTTTCAGTGAGCTATACGTGCCGACCACAATTACCCCCGCCCCAATCATGATAATACCCAAGCAAACTACCAGCTCCAACCTCGGATTCCTGGAGGTCCTTGAGCTGATCTTCAGGTAGCAAACACAAGGTAGCAACATTGTGACCGTGCTGCTGAGAAACGAACCCGTAAGAGCAACAACATAGGCAAAGAAGGGCACAACAATGGCCACAATGGTTGTGCTGACGACCAGGGCAGTCCGAATGGCGATACTGATGGTCCTATTCTTGCCCACATGAAGTTTAACCTCGATAGCCTCTGCTATTGGAGTGATCAGCAGTGCAAACTTGGTGAATGGATTGATCAAAGTTGTGTAGATCGCGACATTGGAGGCAAAACGGTTTGATGGAAGGTTCAAAGTCACCTGGGAACTTAATGATTTCCCAAACATCAAGTATCCAATCACACCTGTCAAACCATAGCTAAGAGTGCAGATAATGAAGCAGATGAGCAACACCTGAAATTGTAAAAGATAGAAATGATGTCACTATAGTAGCTTTATATAACTGGAAGTTTCACAAATTGCAGTTTTACCAGAACTGGAGTTCACAATCAACTTGAGGATGATGTCTTTATCTAGCTCATTGTAAATATTCTAATTTTATATTGATTAATTTTTGGGCAGAGTGAGATGATTAGTACTCCGTCCGAAATCTGAATTGTAAGTCGTCATGACCTTTTTTCTAGATACAAAGCTTTTACTCGTATCTAGACATATCTAGTAAAAATTATGTATCTAGAAAAAGCTAAAACGACTTACAATTTAGAATGGAAGGAGTAGTTTTCAATGAAATAGTACTTTATAACAGTTATATTTGTCTAGATCCATGAAAAAAATGAACAAAATATATATTGGTGAAAGGACTTCTGCTATACTTACTGTGGGGAACGCTTTTCTGTTTCTCATGCCAGTGTATATCATCGGAAAAACAGCATGTCCACTGAAGCAGAACGCATATAAGCTCATAGCAGTTGGCATACCAGACCAGTCCAGAAGCACACCTTTCTTGTGAAAACCAACCCCATCAAATGTTCCAACCCACAAAACAGAGGCGATTAAAATGATAGAAGCCATGACCCCACCAAGGGCGACATATGCAAGCATGTTCAAGCTTCGAAGCCATGTTGTTGGTAAAACAAGTAGACTGAAGATCAGCACAAACCCTTGTTTGCTTCCAACCTTGAGTCCGGCAGCATGGAAGTTGGCATTTGGAAATAATTTCTCCAAGTTGTCACCTTCTAATATCAAGAAATCAATAGCCACAAGATATAGCTCCAGGTACAAGAATATTGCTACTATGATTTTTCCTTTCCGGCCAAAAGCTAGTTCACCAATATCAGGATAGGTCTTAACAAGTGAACTTTGAGTCTATACATCTCTGTAGGAGAATACCAGTATAGAAACAGATGATTGCTATGGTTAAGAAAACAAGTAAACTCAGCCATCCTCCTTGAGACAATGCATATGGAATGGATAATATGCCAACCCCTGAAACAGAGAGAAAATATATACAGAGAGCTCACTAGTTCAATAAGGATACATGGGCAATCATATGTAAAACTGCTATAGCATCACTTCTTTGCATCTCAAGCTTACAAAAGACAGGCAGAATGGAAGAAAAGGAACCTGAGAGAGCATTAACTCCATTGAAGCAAGTTTTGAACAAGCCCGTCCCAGACTTTGGAGGAGTATTGTTCTCCATTACAAACTCCTAGTGGCCTTGGACTGGAGGATGCACATTAGCCTGGGGTTTTATAGAGGTGTGGTGCATGTGGTTAGGACAGCGGACCCACTGCATATCACCACTGTGGTAGTGCCGTGTAACAATGAGTGGATGTCAATACCCCAAAAAGAGAAAAGAAAAAGAAAAATAGGAAGCATCAAGTGGAATTACACAGATCACCAAAGTAGATTCATGGAATGCTTGTTATTTTTTTGTCAAACATATTGGTATCATAGCATGAGGAACTAATGATTACATATCCGAGAGGGAAGGAAAGGTGAAGATGCCATGCAAAATGCATACACCAGCCACAGAAAAGGCAGGAAAGCAAATGAAGTTGCATATGTTCCAGCATACTTGATAATTCCAGTTTGCATGAATAAGCAGGATGTAGATAAGACCAAAAATTTCAGACATCTACATTGTGTAGTGTGTTTCCCTTTTTGGTGTAAAAGATGATAAATCATACTGAATCCATTTAACAGTCCAAAGACTGTCAAATGTCCTTAATCGCACACATCACAAAATGTTATGTCACAGCGCACCATATTGCAGCATATTTCCATATGTGCACTTTACTGGAATCAGACTATACAAAGCTAGCTTGAGTTACCAGTTAAACAGAACAAGGGGAAAATGGTTACAATCTCCATGACAGTTGAGTAAAACTTCAGGGAAAATTCTAAATTGACCATAGTGAGAAGACAACGGTAATTTACCAACAAGTAGCAATATTTAATCAAATTGTGTGTGAACCATTCACTCAATAACATCTGTCACTTAAAACCATCTAAAACACAATCTTCATCCTAAAATGCAGTGGTTTTGGATGATATGTAGTAACCAGGTCAGACAAAACAAACTTAAAATGGATGCAAATTGGACGATTTTGTAGTTTCAAGGATGCTAATGGACAATTTTAGTGTTAAAGGTTTGAAAAGAAACCACAAGCACAGTAAAAAGGTTGACAATATACTTGTCCTAACAGTAATGATCACAAATAAGCAATGAAACCAAGAAATATATCATATGACCGATGGTAATACCCAAATTAGCTGCTTCCTCATATCAAGCTTTATTTACATACACGAAGCCATAAGGTTATATCATTGGATATCATGAACTGATGTTTATTTTAATTGGTAGTGAGCCACAATTTCAACAACCAACAGCAACAGACATGAAAAAACAATGATATACCTAAACATGAGATGTAACAAGAGAATAGAAGTGTAGCTGAAATGATTATGCTCATGCAAAACTAACAGTGTTATGGAGACAAAAATAAATTAGTGAACAGAAACAATCGATATATTTAGTATTATACTCAATCATGAAGGCACTATAAATGTTCTTTGAATTCAAACCATCATAGCAGAAGGTAATATATGGTCACAAACTTTTGGGATATAGAATATTTGGATGAGTCCTCCCACTATGTTATGTCTCTTTTTTGGGTGACAAGAGAAGAATGCACAAAGTAAAATGAAACCAATAGTATCTTGTATCTCACTGGTGCCCTATAATAAATAAGTGAAGCACCATTGCAGAACAAAACAAAAACCAGTGCCTATAAAACAATGCCTATTGTGCTTTAGTGGCATCATATCAAACAATCAGGAATAAGTGCCTTATTCAGGTAAATGAAAATGAAATCGAATCACTTTCCTCTATAGAGCTGAAGCCACACAAATACGATCCCAAAGATGCTAGACCAATGTATGCAAAGAATAATACTGGAAGATTCCATATAAAAGCACTCCAAAGATCATAACAAAGATCACAACCTGCAGTTTCTTTAACAAAAGTTAGAAGATTCACGGTCCAAGAAAAATGCATAGGAAAAAAAAGAAAGTCATTCAAATAAAAAACAAAAAATGTGTTCTGATGGGATAAATTGGTATAACATGGCACTGCTATCCAATCTGACATCACTTCCCACTATAACTGATGTGCACAGACAGCTATTCTTTCTTCTGATTCGATACAGTGACCACGTTGAGAAAGAGTGCAGTATCAGCTAACCTTGTATAACTTTACACTGATGTTTGAAGTCGATAGATTTAAAGCAATTTTAATGAGGTAACACCACAACACTATATGGTGGTATCTTCCTGTTTATCCACCAGAGAAACCTAGAGTGGCCCACACAACATTATCCAAGAAACAGAAAAGAGCAATGCCTAGAATCTCCATTTATCCACGTCCAATAAATTCAATCAGATACTTCTGTTCCTTTCTTCTTTGTATCACTTCTAATCATACCTAAAGTGAGCATTCATTCTGCATAAAAAGCTAATTCATCTGATCTTTTTTGTTTGATGTTAGTTAGTGCAAAATTGAACTAATCAACGTCAAACATAAAGGACAGGAGGTAGTATCAGATAAATGTCATTGAATATTGAATCACAACATGTAAGATTACACTAACTTTTTATTTTTTAAAAACATGCCCTCATAGTCCTTGTTTTCCTACAGTGCACAATTCACTGTCTAGTAAATACAAATTAATTGCCAATACAGGAAGTTATGGCACCAGAATCACCACTAAATCAAATACAGTGCACTGTCAAAAAAGTTGAATCTTTCTTTGTGAACTGACAGAAGAAATGAAAGGATAAAGAAGTGCATCTCACAAATGAAATAAAATGTAATATGTGAATGTCAAATTAATTATGCTAACAAGGTAGACTAGCAGCAAGGAATGTGATATGGTTTAATACCCTTCAATGAACAGAATTTACCAACTTCCTCAATAAGGGAAAAACTAATGAGAAAACTAAGTTGCTACAGAGAAACTGCATGATAATCCTCCTCTCCTGATAAACTCACTTCTTTCATCCTTACAATTCTACTCTCTCTAGTATAAATTTTAGATAGGACTAGTCAAATTTTGAAACTGATTATCAATAGAATTTAAATGATCCATTTTGGGGGGGGGGGGTTTTTAAATTTGGGATCATATTTGTAACTCTTTCACAAATTTGTTTTACTTTGTAGAAGAAATATATTGTAATAGAATCATGTTATGTCCAAACATAAAGTACCTTTTTTGGGAAAGGAACTTGCAACATTTAGTAGAAAACATAGAATATCAAAGCTAATTTTGATGTCCAGTAGACAGATCAAAAGCTAACAATCAACAGTAACTTACAGAATGTCTAGACTGGTAATTGAGTTCATATCCAGTTTACCCAGACAATACACTGTGGCTTTCATTAAATATTTTGTGCTTCATGAAATTGGATAGCATGGAAAAGAGAGAATACAGAAAGCCAAACTGATCGAGGAAGCCACAAGTCTTAGTGATAGCAAAAGGCTATAACGTTATCATAGTGCACTTGAAGTCGCTGTCCTGTGATTCTAGAATGATTCCAGTGGCAGGTTGGGTTTCAAATAATGACCACAATCATTGTTATCTTAGCTGGATTTGTACAAAGCGATGGTTAATCAGGCTATTCAATTTAAGTTGATCTGAGGAATTCAGATTCATTCTGAACATGACTGGCCCACAAAAGTCCAATATAATTGGCAAGGAAGTTCATGAGGAAAAGTCAAATGTGAAAGAACCATTGATGCACACCTACTCAGCAAGCATTGGAAGGCATTTGCTTTGAAATCCACTAAATCTTTCAACGGGCCCCATAATTATTGATTTGCTGGGTCAACACGAATTTGTACTACACCACAAGCACAGATTACGTAATCCAGCACCGCGCTCTTGTCATCATAGAACGTAATCAGAGATCACCATCCATGTCCATTACCAAACTATCAAGCAGACCAAAAAAAAAAAAAGTCATCAGAAGATTCGCTGCTCGCAAGAACTCCACCTCTGTCTATAAGATAACCTAATGCCCATCTTCTGGTTGTGTGTTCCCCTTTTTCTTGAATTGGCACAGGCTAGCAGCCCAGTAGTAGTACTGTCTAGTTTACTCTTTGTGTCGCACAATAATGAAGAATAGGAAGTGGGGTTGTTGGACAATCAATCAAAAGATTGAACCAAAAGTTACACGTGCCACCAAATCAGTACGGAATAAATGAAATGAAAATGCAATATAGCAGGAGAAACACGAACCGAGTGTAGGATATGGCCGTGCTTCATGTTCGCAACTGACGAAAAGGCCCCCATCACCAACACACGCTGCACACACCCACATTGACATTGTGCATCAATCACCACTATGACTCGGCAAGAACTGCGCCGACAAAAATTGCCTGCTGGGTGCTGGTACAGCGCACTTGTCACCGGCCACTAGCACTGGCCGGCCAGCGGTGGCTCGACGGTCGACGGTGCCGCGGACCGGTCATTCCTCTCAGCCACTTGTCACCGGCCACTAGCACTGGCCGGCCAGCGCTGCGCAGCTCGCCTTGCCGGATTGCCGGAATCAAACATCTAGTCGATAGCGAATAGCAACTATCGGTTTCCGCGGCACTGCGCAACGCAGCGGTCGGTACTAGGCAGGCAGCTCAAGACGGCTAGACGGGGAAGAACAAGCCCGCCGCCGCCGGGGGTTGTGCGGGAGTGAGAATGGGCCGATGGGCTGCCATGTGCTGTGCGCTCAGCTAAACGGGCGCTAAATACGAATTACGGGGAAAGACCCCAAAACGGCCTGCTTTTTTATGGTGGACCAAAAGGCCTTGTCGGTAGTGCAGCCCACAAACTCTCGGCCCCAAAATTTGAGAATCCCGTGATCAAGGCCTACTGCGTGATGCACGGTGGCTGATCCAGGATTTTGAACTTGGCTATTCCGAAAAAAAATTCCAATGCAAGCAGCATAGGTTTCGAGTGTAGTTTATAGTAGTATTTTAAGTCATAAAAACAATAGAACATTGGAATAACAAATCATATCTAAAATAGACATGAAAGTACAAAACAAACTAATAAGTAATAAAAAGAACTTACAAAATACGTTGAATGCCTTGTCTTTAACTCGTAGGAGAACTTCCGCTCAAAAGATGTAACCAGGAAGTCATTCAAGTATTGATCTCCAATGTTATTTCTCAATTTGTTCTTTACATGACAGAAAAGACTGTTTCAACACTTGCAGTCACTACTAGAAGCACTTGCATCAATTTGAGAAGCTTGCAAACAAATGCACGTCGATCACACTTGTTTCAGCAAGCTTAATGGAAACTCAGCAAGACTTCTTACATTTTTGAACCTTTCATCAACAAGCATATCAGTGATGTACTAAGTAAGCGAAGAGGGTAGATGTCTCAACTCTAAGACTGAGAAATCATTAGGATGAAATCCAGCAAGCTTAACTAATTTTTCTTTGTAATTAAATAAATTAATAGGACCAAATAAAGCCATGCGAAGAAGAAATTCTGTGTTTAACTTATCAAACCTTTATCAAGCTCCAGTAGCTACCTATCAATGATTCTTAAGAACATATCAACACAGAAACAACGTAGATTCTTGATCTTGACAAAGAACTTCCTATTTCTTCCCAGAGGTCTTTAATATGTCCATTTTGGAAATTTAAATTTTGATTTTATTCTTCACACAAAAAATGAGTCCATTTCTTTAAGGAAACCTTTTCATCCAGGATCTTGCCGCAGTTGATGCCATCGAAGCATGGAAATGAGCTCTGTTGCGTAGACAATATCTTAATCCTTCTTATGCGAGGCATAATTCAATATCTTGATTAGTTCATTTTGTATTTGTTTTGGTTAGCCAAAGCAATTAAGTTTTAGAAATAAGTATTCACCCCTCTAGTCCGCCATCTCGAACCTATAGTTGGGTACCTCAATCGGTCATGCCCCTTAGAGCATCTTCAATAGTTTCCAATCCCAGGTTGCCATCTTTATTTTTTTGGTAAAAACAGAAAAAACTTTCTCCAACAGTTCCCCATTCCAGGTTGCCATTTATCCCAAGTTGGAAAAAAGAGTCTCCGCGCGTGCATATATGCGCGCTCAACTCCGTGCGCACATCCATCCGTATTAGAAGAGATGGAATGGTATAAACATAATTTTGTTTCAGCCTCCTGATGTAACTATGTAAGTTTTCAAGAGGTGGAAAGACATAAACATAATTTTATTTCTGTTTTAGGGTTTCTGATGTAAGTTTGATCTGGGTTTGGCAAGTGAATTATGCCAAACTATTAGAAAAAACCTCTTTTTTCTCTTGCCATACATTTTTAGAGAGTTGCCAAATCACAAGATTTGCCAAGTAAATTTTAGCTTAGCAAATCTTATGATTTGACAACTCTCTAAAATATATGGCAAATGAAAAAAGAGTCTCTCTCCAATAGTTTGACATAATTCACTTGTCAAATCTAGATCAAACTTGCATCAAAAACCCCGAGATAAAAAAATTATATTTATATCCTTCCACCTCTTGAAAACTTACATCAGAAACCCTGAGGCTGAAACAAAATTATATTTATGCCCTTCCACCTCTTCTAATATGGACTGATGCGCGCGCGGAGTTGAGCGCACATATATGCGCGCGTGGAGGCTCTTTTTTTCAACTTGAGAAAAATGACACCCTGGGACGGGGAACTGTTGGAGAAGATTTTTTTTCTGTTTTTCTAAAAAAATAAAGATGGTAACCTAGAATAGGGAACTGTTGAAGTTGCTCTTATATTTATAAAGATAGGTGGTCTTTATCCTAGAAAGGGTCAAAAACCCTTTCAAAATACAACTTAGATCCGATTTGGCCCATAAAATCCGAACTGACCGGTTTCTGCAGGTCTAAACCACTCGGGGCACAATTGACTAAGACCGAAAACTGAATCGAACTAACCAAAACCAAGACTGAAGTTTTTGGTCACTAGTTCGGTCCTACATCTATACTAACCGAAACTTTTACGATTAGTTCAGTTATATGTTTTGAGTAATCGAACTAACTGAATATTTAAAATATGCATTTAAGATATTATTAGTGGTATAATATTTATTATAATGGGTTTGTATCAACCATTGTCCTTACCATTTTGTTTAATCTATATGTTGTATTGTTATTTTGCCTTGAGTAGGAAAAAAATATTGCTAAAGTTAGCTACAAATTATACTATTTTGTAGCAGTTTTATCTAATCTAGTTAGTTGGGTGTCTAGTCTGGTTAATTCGGTCATGACCAAGACCAAACCAAACTAACTGAGACCGAATTTGCTCAGTCTTGAGTCCTGAAAGTAATCGACCCTCCTCCATTTTTAGATGACCAAACTTTTGAAGAGACCGAAGAATCGATTGATTCGGTTCGACCGGATTGAACGCCCAAGCTAAGGTCTAGGGTAGAAAACCTTCCAAAATCACTGTAAAAACTGGCTTGATCGGGTTCTATGGGTTCGGGAAAACCTTCTAAAAATCACAATTAATTCATCCAAACCCCAAACGAGATGATCCATACATATTCAATTAGCTCAACGGGAGGAACCCAATGATGCAATCTATTCCTCCATTTGAGGAAGATGAAAACCCATAAAATTCAACCTGGCATTTTTGGCTGGGTAAACCCTTGAAAATCGGTTTTCTTTGTCTGGATTTCAAATGTGATGATCCAATTATGCTTTTTATGAGATGTGATATACTAATAAAAAAGCCAAGTTACAGAGCTCACCAGGAAACCATGATACAAATTTGTTAAGCCTAATTAATCCATCCTTAGCACACGTTTACTATGACACTGCATTGTCGAATCTAGGCTTAAAAGATTCATCTCGCAAAGTTATCATAATATATGCAGTTAGTTATTTTTTAGTCTATATTTAATACTCCATGTATGTGTCCAAACATTCGATGTGACAAGTGGAATGTTCTAAAGGAGGGGGGAGTTAAACACCTCCTTGTAATAACCATCTAAAGAGAAACATGATGATAATATTAAACCTATTATGCACTTTGGACATGTTAACACTAGGCTTCAAAGTCCAGCTTGACCGGCCCACTCTACGGAACCGCAGGCCTAACATGATGCGGCAACCACACTTCAGAAAAAAGAATGAGAAAAAGGCAAGCCTTGGGCTAGCGCGTGCAATTGCCTCGGCCCAGTTTTCACACAGGCTAGTTCAAAAAAAAAACGGCGCCAGGCTGAACTGCCTTGTCATCATCATCATCACAGAAGAAAAGAGAACACCACCCGATCCTCATGCATCAGCCCACCTATAACGGCTTATCTTTATCTGCCAATGCAACAAAAGCCATGCAGACCGGCGACTGCAGAACAACCAGGCACATTTGGAGCTGATTCCCGGCTGGCTGATGATGCCGAGAACCGAGAGGGAGAGATTGGAGGACAAGCTCCCCCTTTGGCTGCAGGTGGCAGCCCATCGATCCCTGCCCTTTTCTTATCCAACAGCGAAGAGCCATGCCGATCACGGAGAACAGCGCACATCGTCAGAGACTCATCACAGTTGACCCCCGACTGCCGCCGATGATAATGGCGAACGATGACAAGATGGAAACGAGACAGAGAAAACCTCCTGTGTGCTGTCCAGAGCCAATATTTTACGACAATAATGACGCGGATAAGATAGCATGTTCCTTAAGAAAAAAAAGCATACACATATATAGCATTGCATGTTACTGTGTTAGTGGTATGTGGCTGGCACTGTTTATCCAGTCAGAACAGAAATGGAAAAGAAGGATGGCACAGAACCATGCTTGATCAAGAGCAGCAACGCAAAGGGACCGCCGGTTTATTCAGATTCAGATATGTATGCATCTGATCTGTTTGTCGTTTCCTCGTCTCCAGACTCCTATGGCACTGTGCGTGGAGTAACGGAACGCTACAAAAACTGACGCGCCCCAACCACCAGGTGCTGAGGCTGGAGCAGATCAACTGGTCCTACTTGCAGGTAGCTGCCATGTAACGCGTCGTCGAGCGCAGCAGTGCGTGAGATGTTCGTATTCCAAATTCCATTTTATCAGCTCGCTCGATCATCCATTGACCCGGGACTCTGCCCTTTTCGTTCTTCTTCCCTGATATACTCTCTCCATCCTAGAATATATGTCATTCTAGGATATTAAAATAAGTATTAGAAATGATGTTGCTTTAGCCTGCTCCCTCTGTTAGTGTAGGCGCGGCAAGCTAGCCTGCAGGCTTTGCCTCCTTGACATGCCCATCTGCTCAGCACCATGCACTCTACAAGTCCTATCATAGCAGGCTTTAGCCTTGGACTGATCGATTGCAGTCAGTGGCGAATTTAAGATAAATTGGTATTGGGGTCGGCCTAGACTTAGAGCCTTAACTATATACGCCCTATTCGTTTGACTTATCAGCCATTAAAATAGTATTTTTCTCTCACAACAAATCAATGGTTTGTCTTATCAATCGATTTATGTGACCAACCGAACACGCTGACCGATAATTGATAATATTCTAATACTATGCATAAAAAATATATTGCAAACAATAAGCATTGATATAGAGATAAATGTATCTATAACATAATGTGACAAAAAACAATGTTAACAATAGTGCGCACCTCTTATAAATTATAATTTCACATTGCGTGTATGGTCATTCATATTATGAAACGAACTATGACATCATCATTTGGAATTGCATCAAGAAATTTTTGTTCCACAAAGCACACGACACAGTCATCCATAAATCCATCGCCCATACAATTTCGTAGATACTAGTACTTTGATTAAAAAGTATATATTGAGCGTATAATTAGCTATACATACTAGTAGTACGTTGATTAAAAAGTCATTAACTTTTGCGTTAAAAAAGTCACTAATTTACTTACGTGCCATGTTTGCTGCAAGAGAAATTGCCGTTAGCTCCCCCTTGGATTATATTATACATAAACCTGAAAAGGGTTCAAAGGCAATGAGCCGCCGGCATCTCACAATTATAGATTGAGGATCTGGGGAATAAACAATCTTCAACTTCGAGGAAGAGGTATCTGTTATTCTGTACCAAATGAACAGAGACTCTTGGAGATACGGAGACTATCGGCGGCGGAAGGCAACGGCGAGCCGGCGGCCGGCGGCCGACCGACGTCCCTCTCAGCAGCAAGGAAAGGCCACGATCACACACGAAAACACCGACGAAAGGCCATGATCATGCACGGATGATAAAGAAAAAACTGCGGCGCGAGCCGCCGAAGCAGTCGCGCAGAAGTTGGAAGGTCTCGATCGAATGGAGAGATGAATCACCGAGAGTTTCTGCGTCATTCTATATGGCAAGCCACCGGACTCTGTGGGCTATAATTGGGCTGCCTGTTAGAGTATTAGCGGTCAGCTGTGCTGGGTCGATGGGGTCATCTATTTTTTTTTAACGGGGTCTTTTTTTTTGGAAAACTTGCTTGTACAAGGTGCGATTAGGAAGTCGTTGGGGCCAGCCGACCCCGTCCGTTCCACGTAGATCCGCCCCTGATTGCAGTATAGGGGTAGCCAGAGTCTTTTGTTCGTTTCATTGGTAATTCCCCCAGCCATGGTTTTAAATCTCCGCCTATAGCTTCCGCTATCTCTAGCTATAGCTGTTTGAGGAAGATTTAGCTAAGTTTTTTCATATACAATTTAGCTCTTAGCTGCAGCTATAGCTCAATATAGCCGGCTTAGCCTGTTTTGGGATGGAGAAAGTTAAATGCCTTAGCCGGCGATTTAAAACCTTGCCCCCAACTCCCATAGCGACAACTATTGTGGGACGGAGGAAGTAAAGGGGAAGGCAGAAGGGCTGGGCGTTCGTACTGATTTGCTGGTGCCTTTTTTTTTAAAAAAACACGACTTTACATGTATTTTATTAAATCAAAAAGTAGTGAGTGAATGGCTTACTACATAGCTATAGGAGATCTCATAGTTATAGAACCATAGGGAGAGTGATTAGAAACATACACGAAAATTAAATTGAAAGAAAGACAGCAATGACATGCCCTTCACAAAAAATCTAATTGAGACCTACAAAGAAAAAAATATATCAATGCGATGCTACCAACATAGGAGATAAAGCCGTGGTAAGTATTCACTGAAAAGAGATGACACTACATCGACAAAGTATCCGCCCAGCAAAAACCACGTTGGCAAATCATCCGCTAAATTTAACACGGGAAATTTTCCGCAAGTGAGTGGAGGAGGAGGCATCACGCAAGCGACGTGAGCGGCAAAATATCCGTACGGGCAACAACAACGACGGCAAATCATCGGTCGAAGAAGAGTGACAACGATTACTTTTACCAGAGTTTGCTCCTTCGCGTACTGTGCCTGTGTGCGCTGCATGCATAGATGGTTTGATGTGTGTCATGTCCTGTGCTGTGCTCCCAATGCAATAATAATCCCATCCGACCCTTTTGGCCCGGCCTAGCGATTGAGATTGTGCAGACTTAACACACGAGACACAGGACCACGCTAAGTAAGATATGGCACGGCGAAGCACGCACTCAAAAGGACGTGTCACATATATCGATAACTTGATATTGCACTCCACAACACATTGTAGGCCCGTTTATTCGAAAGCGTAGTATAGATAAAGTCAGATGTCCCGATGCAAACATGACCTCATAAGTGCGTCGTGACAGCGCGCGGAACAGACCTGGTACAGTTCAATTTCAACCCCGTTCAGTTTTCCTCTTCCGTTCATTAATTTCTCCAGGTCCAGCCTCTAGCTACGAAGCTAGCCAGCTACCTACAGTGACGTAGCGATCCATCGACGGGCCGAGTACGTGCAATGGATGCAATAATAGTCCTCGTGCCACTCGAGCGCGAGCACGACTCGCAGGAAACGAAAACGAAAAGAGCTATAGCTAGCGCTGCGATCGACCTCCCACATCGTTGACCCGCCGGCGGCCATGCCTCGCCGCCGACCGTGCCCACGGACGATCGGCGTCGCGCAGCGCGCGTCTCGGGCGGGGCGGGGGTCAAAGCCGCTCCGACAGAAGGCCGCGCCCGCTCGCGACGGCACGCCCGCGCACGAGCGCGGCGCCGGTGGTGGTGCGCGCGCCCGATCGCGAGGTCTCCGGCGGGCCATTTTGTGGGCAGTGCCGGCGTGCGTGTGCATCTCCCGTCGCTCTCGCCGCCACGTACGCCACGGCGAGCACTCGCTTGCGTCCCAAATATTCTCGGAGACGGAGAGCGGAGAGCGCCGCGCGCGCGACGACTCTCGCTCGCCCACTCGTCGTCGCTGCTCCCCACCTCCCAGCTTTCCACTCGGCGCTCGCTCGTTGGGCTAGCTGTGTGCGGTTCGCCGTTCGCACGCCTGCCTCCATGTCGTGCCAATGGAAAAATAATGATCAGATCGTTCTTTCGGATCGGAGGAAGAAAAAGATCAAAAAGAACAATAAATTATGGAGCTTTGCTCTGAATATAATAATATAGTAACATGATGGAAAACATGAACTGCAACTGTCATGCTTCATCATGCCGGAGTGCCGTGCAGTGCATGCAGGCTTATTTGGGAAAGTGTAAAGAGCTCCAGCCTTCTGGACAAGTTGGAGCCAGCCAGCAAACGTACTAGTATGTAACTGTGTGTCACTCGTCAGTTGACTTAGGATTTTCTTATACTTTTATTTAGGATAACGATCTCACCTCCGCTCATGCATGAACGAGCAAGCATCAGCATAACAGTAGTCTATGGCCTGTTCAGGACAAGGCGGAAAAATAGAACGCACGCACCTCTTCCTGAATACACGAAGTCAAGTTCACGAGGACCACGTGAACGAACCACCGAAACATCCATGTTTGACACATATATAAAGTCAAGTCAATAGATAGACCTAGTTTTTCAAAAAAAATGCCCACTAACAATATTAGTCATTAGATCAAATTACACACTATAGCCATTATGTAAAATAACATTTAATCGATCCTCTAAGATCTAAATATGAGTTCTTACTTCTCTGTATCTTTAGATTTTGTGTTCCTACAGTTTTGGAGACGGTTTGAGGGCTTATGTTAGGTTTAATCCCACCTTGGCAATTGATGGTGGTGAGCATAACATATAAGGCGGGAACAGCTTTCACTTATCAATCTAGTCTTTTGGATTAAGTTAGGTCTAAGACCTTGGTATGTTGTGGAACTCCGATGGCTGGCTCGTGGGTATAGGAGGCTGGGCCATTGCCAAGTGAATCGACAGATCCATCACGAGCATGAAAATCCACCATTGGAAGGAATTTTGAGAAAACCATCTTTTAATTGGTTGGTTTTTAAATCCTGTTTGATCTCCTTGGGTCGTGATCTTCGGTGGAAAGCTTTAGACACCTAGAAGGGAACCTCCTGTGCAAAATTTGGCCTGACCATTTGGATCGAATTAGTTTCGGGAGAAGATTTTTTTGTTGTCCTCCTCATCAATACTAGAGGGTCCGATATTGCTTTCCATACCGAAAATCACCTAGATTGAAGCCTCATACCAAAGGATCCATTTTTGCATGATACCGATGGTCCAGTATTGAACCCCGAGGAAATGGTATAGCAGGCTGGGCCATATGCCAAGTGAATCAGACAGATCCATCACAAGCATGAAAAAAACATCTTTTCGTTGGTTGGTTTTTAGATCCTGTTTGATTCTGTGGTCTCCGGGTCGTGATCTTTGGTGGAAAGCTTCTGGACACCTATAAGGGAACCCCTTGCACAAAATTTGGTCTAAGACCATTTGGATCGAATTGGTTTTGGGAGAAAATGTTTTGTTGTCCTGTTTGTCAATACTAGAGGGTCCAATATTGCTTTCCGTGCTAAAATCCGCTAGACTGAAGCCACATGCCGAAGGATCCATTATTGCACACGAGAGAGTCTGGTATTGAACCTTGAGGAAGTCCAGCTTTCTTAGGTTTTGTGAGTTTTTCGGTTGGCATGTGTGTACTCATCGAAAGTGTTTCTAGCCTCATTGAGTGCTTCAAGGTTGACATTGGGACATCGACCTAAATCGAAAGAAAATTGGATTAGGCTTCCATTCAACCTTGTCTGGTCGTCTTACTCGGCCCTTCATGCCACCCACACCTCGTCAAAGACGGAGAACGAGAGTGTTAATGAGGGACGAGCCTGTCCTTCGTTTTGGGTGGATAGGCTCATTCCATATCTCTAGAATGTGTTTAGTTTAAAGATCAATTTATTTTAGATAAGATGGTGTTTGATATGTTTGTTCTTCAAATTTGGTGAAATGACTCTATTCCTTGTAGTAGTAGCAATTATTAGTTTGTGAGAAATGAAATACTAATGTAATAGCCAGATCAAAAGAAATACTTAGGTGAAAGGCGAAGATAAAGCATGGAGATAAGACAGTAATCCCTGCTGCAATAATGGGTGCATCAGGAGTATTCCTGAAAATTGGGGCCATGACCCTTCCGCAATTGATGACGACGCATCAATTTGTTCCATTGTACAAACAAATACACGTGTGAATATTTGCCTGCGGAATCGAACCATCCCTCGTCAGCTCATCGCTCCGCAACCAGGTGAAAACAGATTCGGTCTCTGTACTTCCGTCCCAAACTTGCCCTGCAGCATCTCAGGCTGAGATTCAGATTTTCACCCAGTCGTCAGCCAACGGGGGAAATATATGAGGGAGATAGAAAAGCACGGGCACTACATATGCGTAATCGTCTATCCAATTTCCCCGGATCCCAAACGACAGGAATCGGACCGCAGAAAGGCGGCGTCTTGAAGAAGATCGCCCGTCGACCCGTTGTTTTCCTCCAAGAAAAACCGAGAATAATGCTCCGTCGTGTCGCGATACTGTCATCCGCCGAAAACACGCGCGCCCCCATCGGACCACCTGATGAGTGAGGACGAACCACGCCGGTTTGGCTTTCGCTTCCTTTGTCCGCGGGCCGTCCGCTGTGGTCGTCGACGGGGACGGCCGCCAGCGCAAGCCAACTTCAGCATTCAGGTCACCGACGATCTTTTCACCTTCACCTTTTTTTTTTTTTTTAGAAGGAACATGTATTCATCTTAGTGCATTACACCGGCGGAAAATTACAAAGAAGTTCAAAACTCCTTTCATCTTTCCCAATGCATCCATCCGTTTCTCCCAGTCACTGCAACTCCACAAGGTGGAGGCCGCAGAGGAGGACTTACTTCAGGCGAATCAGCCGACTGCTAGCCTCCCGGCACATCGGCCTCACCCCAGGCACGATTTACACGGAACCGAAGTACCGAACCGAATTTACCTAGAACCGAACCGATGCCGAACCGAAACCGAAAATTCGGTTCCGTTCGGTTCGAGTTCCCCGTGGAACCGAATTACCGAGGTAAATACCGAAACCGAACGAATTTACCGGTATTACCGAACTTACCGAATTTATCTGAAATGTGATAAGTTTGAGTGTTGTTGTATTATTTATTGTACTATTATAGACTATTATATTATATATTTTTGGCACTCACACCTCTAGTCTTATGGACTTTTATATGTATATGTATTTTGCACTATTATTATCTATGAAATCATGTCAAAATTAGTTTTTTGAACCTGCTATTACATTAGTTCGGTACTGTTCGGTAAATACCGAACCGAACCGAATTTACCGATACCGAATTTCCTCGGTACCCGGTACTAGTTTTTGAGGAACCGAATTTTGCATGGGTACCGAGTACCGAACCGAGTACCGAACCGAATACCGAATGCCCAGGGTGACATCGGCCAACTCCCGTACCCACGCCGATGATGCTCTTGTGTACGTTCCGTCCCTTTCGCCCAATGCAAGTTTCTCCGGTCACTGCAAGCTTTTCCAGTTACTGCTAGCCACGGTCGAGCCAGCATCAAGCACCGTAAAGTTTTCTTTAGGAATCACGACACTACAAAGTTGACAGGCCGGCCATCGTAGGTCAGCGGCCGGCGTCGTCGCGTAACAGCTTCCTCGCCCATCGACTGCGGCGTCGTCATGTCGGGTCTGATTGGTTGGCCACCAAAACTTGTCATGCCAAAAATTTAGCAAGCCAAATCCTAGACAAAAAAATTGCCAAAGATTTGGCAAGCCAAATGTGAGAAGTTGGCAAATTTTAGCGGCCAATCAAACGTTATCCAAAATTATAGCTTGCTAAATCTTTGGCGGCTCGTCATCCCATCTGATCTTCGGTACATAGATTGGACCAGTGATTTGATATGCACATGAACGGACTGTGGAAGATTTGCAGGTTTTACAGCCATAGAACTCAGCCGCGGTAATTGCGTGTCCAAGGTCGCAACTTCGAACAGCCGTGCACTCCCGAGAGATCACGCATGATCTAGTCCTACCACTAAACATGCTTTTACAAACAGTGGCAAGAAAGCAAAGTCGACGGCTAGCCGTGCAGAATCGATGGACACTGTGTGGAGACGAGCAAACCATGTAACGCATTTGGAGGCACAGAAAGTAAGCCATGGCGATTGGGCGTGATGGCAAAAGAACAGCGATCGGATCTGTGGCAAATGCCAGTAGCTTGAGACCTATAGCTTCTTTTGTCAGGTGACGTTCGATCTCAAGTGTTTTCAGAGTTCGGTTTGATTTGAAGCGTTGACTAGTCACTCAGGTGTTATTCGAGTTAGGTACTACGTAGGTTCAAATCCTCCCTGGTTGGTTGCTGGATGTGTAATGTACCACTAAGCTTTGTGAGTCAACGACTCCAGTACATTAAGCTCTTGTGATTTACTGTACACTCTAACAAAAAGGGATGACATTTTAGGTATTTATGTTTCTATATATACTCCTAACCTCGCATTCTACATTAATTAGGTGACGTGCGAGCTAAGGTAAGGAGCAAAATCAATTACAACCAAGACCCTAACCTGGTTTTGGATTGTTTTTACATTGTGTAATCTTGTATTGAATATTTTAGGATACCAAGGCTACCGCATGATCGCAACGTCCCAAGGATTGATTTTTTTTATTTGCAGACAAGTGCGTCCACGGCATGATGTGTTTCCAATTGTTAACCTTAAAACTCTATTCCAAAAGATATGTATTATTCTTGTTTTGTCCTAATAGGTCAAATTATTCTAACTTTGACCAAGTTAGAAAAACTCATATTTATGCTAACAGGAACCCTCAAATAAGGCCTCCTACTTTTAATTTGAGGCCTTCTCTTACTTTTTATGTTGTAATTTTTTATCAACTCTAACAAGAGACCTCACATTAGGGCTCTCAAGTCTATTCCAACAGACACTGATATATGAGATCCACTCCATCACTTATTGTCCAATTAACTAAGCTATGGGGGCGTAGAGAAGGAGGCTAGGGAGCCTGAGAAATGGCATGGTGAGGTTGAATGCCTCTATAGGAGAGAGGACAGCTAGAACGGGTATTCATGTATCGCTAGGAAGGGGACAAGACAAGTGCTGAGAAAGGAGCCACACCAAGCCGGGCCACACCAAGGGGGGCTTCAGGGGAAGCGGATGCCAAGGATGGGAATAGGATAGCAACACTGTATAAAAAGAAAGATGTGTGCGAGAGTGAGTTGCTGCAAGGAAAATTTTTCTATGAAAAAAATAGAGAGCTCCCTACACGCACTAGGAAATGGGGGATGTGGGGAGAGATTTTGGGGGGGGGGGGGGGGGTACGGTAGGGACTCGAGTTGGGGTTATTGGATTTAGTTTTTTTTTTACTTTGGCACCAAAAAGTAGAGTATGGGTCTGTTGTAGATGTTCTTACCAGATAAGTATCACAGATTTTCATCATACTCTCGTAGTATACTATTTGGTGTCATAAATGTTGACAATATTATTTATAAATTTATTCAAAAATAAATAGTTTAGCTTAGGAAAGATAAAGAGAGTAGTACATGTTGAAGAATTACATAAAAATTGTTGTGCTTGCCGTTCTGACCTTTTTTTGCTTTTATAATCCTTGCCCACCACCTGACTTCATGTAGAAATCAACCTTTTAAATTGATAGACACTAGATAAACTGTTCTCACAATAGTATTTTCAGCAATGGCCTATTAAAAAATTTTGGTGATAATGTATCATCAGCATTTTGTAATAGAAACTAACGGTGAAAACACACTTCCGATTGGAGCCAAGAATAGGTTATGAATATCAGGTAGAGTTCACAAAACCAACCCTTAGCAGATCCAGCTAGTAGTGTAGTCAAGGGTGGCATGGAGGAGATAGTGATGGCAAGACGGCCCTAGGGAATGGCGAAAACATCCCTAGAGCGCAAGGCTATGGTGAGACGGCTCTATGGCACAGCTGTGAGGTGAGTGCAGTGCGGGCGAGGTGGCAGCCTTACGACACACGTCGAGGCAACAGATGTAGGTGGGGATGGTTCTTTTTCTAATACTTTAAAAATAAAATTTTTTAAAAAGTAGGCAAGGTGAATCTATACATATAAGTTTCACATTTTTAATTTAAAAGTTATTTATTAGTTTTAAACCTGTGGTGACATTAATACTTTTTAATCAATTTTTATTAGTTTTAAACCTGTGGTGACATTATTGCGCATCTTCACCGCCAAGGTGCTTCACCTGTGATGATGGGGGGTTGTGGAAGTTGCAAAAAAAACAAAACAAACAAACGTACCCATGCTAGATCTTTATCAAGATTCCATTTTAAGCAAGTAGCGTTCATCGATTATACACTGATGACTAGTACGTCTATGGACTTAGTTTTGTACAAGAGCCAACAACAGAACAGAAACACATTTAAGAAACTATCTAAATCAGTATCATTTCTTTTGTGCTCGGCATTCCTATGTGTAAACAATAATAGAAGAGAAAGAAAGGGACAAGACTCTGGTGGTGGGAGGAACTGTCTTTTCCTTTTCAAGAGGAAACGTCAAAGAAAAAAAATTCGAACTACTCGATATAAACATGAGATTTCCAAAATAATCTGAGTGCGCGTTGTATGTGTCGACTTTTATGCATGCTTTGCTTCTGGGCAAATGGATAAAAAAAACTGGTTCGGTTGTTCGTCGAACCTCTCCGCGAGAAAATAGTTTCATGCATGCTAGCTTTCTCATTATTTAGGATTGTTGGCTGTATAATTTCTCGACCTATTGCACAAAGATGAACGTCTGCAGCATGATTTCTAGAGGAATAGTGCGATTTCGTCGGTTTGAACGAAATTCTGGTGTCCTCCGTTAGTCCGGCACTTTGCAAGAGAATTTTGATTCACTTGCTCCAGTTGGCCTGGTTGCCGTATGACATCAAGCAACAGACCAAAGATAGATGAGCATTAACATGGGCGTGGATCCATGCCTCGACCCAAAAAGGAAACCGGTAGATGAGTAAAAAAATACGTCGAAAAGGAAAATCATGAATAATAATTATTAAACTACTAGTAGACGACCAACATAAAAACAAGGAGTAGATGGCATATAATTAGGAAAAAAAAATCATGAACGAATAGCTAAACAAAAGGTTGAGCCTAGTTATCGAGAGAATTTATTCGGTTCATTTGAAGTTTTCCAGCAAGAAAAATTTGCAAATTTATTGGTCATACAAAGTAATTTTCCACTTAATTATTCCCTTTGACCAATAAAGGGCTTCTTCTTCCTACTCCCCTCCCCGGACCACTAGATAAGATCCGGTACTGCCATTCAAGATAGCAGCAGCAGATCCTTTTTATTTCCCGTAGGACGAACAGACCAGGCTGGCACTGGCACTGGTACGGGCTACGACCAGTTCTGGGGTTCGTTGCATGCATCCAGAGAGCCATGCAATGAATATGGGGTGTTTGGATGGTGTGGAAAAAGTTTTGTCTGTGTCGTATTGGAATATCGGAGGGATCTCGGAAGAGGGTTTTAAATACTAATAAAAAAATAAATTATAGAACTAGTCAGGAAAACCACGAGATAAATTTTTTAAGTATAATTAATCCGTCATTAGCAAATGTTTACTATAGTAACACATTGTCAAATCATAGACTAATTAGGCTTAAAAGATTCGTCTCGCAAAGTTATCGCAATCTGTGTAATTAGTTATTTTTTAGACTTAATACATATGTGACTAACTTCGATGGGACAGGGTAAAACTTTTGCCTGCCCCATCTAAACACCCCCGAAGAATGCATGCAAACGCAGGTCAAGCAACAGTAGCACTGGTAGCTCTAGCACAAGTACTACTTGTTGCAGATCGACCGACTTGCAGAAGTTGGCTTTAGATCCTTTATTATGGAGTACACCAGAGTTACGCCATGAGAGGCGGCTTAGGTCGTCGGCCCTGTCGTCTCCCTTTGCCTGCCGTCACCAAGGGGCATGCCGGCCGGCATGGCCACCGGCCACCACCGGCCGGCCACCAAGTGGAAGTGGGTCGATCGGAAGTTGCAAGACGTTCATTGTGCCAGGCCGGCCAGCTGCCCAGTCCCCTCCCTACAGGCTATACAGCCCTAGACAGAAGAGTGAAAGGCAAGTCCTTGTTGCTTGGGATTGAACAGAGAAACGAAAACAAAAAGGACATACCATATACTTAGTACTGCAGTACATCTGTACTAGTACATGGTATTGGACTATTGGAGTCGTAAAAGTCTAGCTGCATTGAACACGGCATTCTGAGCCTGCAGCCTGCACCTGCCTCCGGTCACCGATGACCGGCGATCAGCAGCAGTTGTTGAAGTAAACAGATGAACATGACTTTCTTTACACAGCTCTGAAGATACTTAGGTCAGCCGGCGCAGATTGATTTTATTGCCATGTCTCTATCTCTCTGCTTTTATTTCCCTCTCGCGCGGCCATCCCAGCCTTGGCCCTTGGGCACTCACTGCGTGCCATCAACAACTAGGGCTTGTACCGGCAGCTGCTACGGAACGGGGTGGAAAAAGTGGCCAGGCCCGACGGTTACCGGGTTGCTTCAGCCTTCAGCTCCTTTTGTGTGGCCATTGCTGGCCACCATTACCTAAACTCTCCTCTGCACTCGATCGGTTACCATTTGTCAACGCGCGGCGTGGCGAAACCATTTCGGGAGACGTGGAATTGCTAGCTGCGGCATCTATCTGTGATCCCTTAATTAGCTCCGTGATTATATTAGCACCAAAATCACGAGCCTAATAATCTTCGATCCCTTTCTGAATTGAAGAAGAAGAAATGCTAAGCATTGCTTGCACCATGCAAACACTCATTGCACCCTCGGCAGAGATGAGAGATCGATCGTCGACGATGGAGCACCGAAGGCCCGATTAATTGCTCGAGACGACAAACGCATCGATTTTACATCACCAGTCCAATGCATTTATCTCGTCCTTGTTCACACTCTTTCTTCGCTGCGTGGTAATTTCGTACGTCTCTCCGGCCAACTTGGTAGTGACTGCTAGTGAGTTTCAGTGACATGGGCGCCATGGCCAATTTGGACATGGCTGGATATCTTCGAGCCACTGCGCCTCTCGCCGTACATGCCGTATGCGGCAGAGGACAATATACACCTCCTCCTCCTGGCTCCTGTATGCAGTTTTTTCTGTCGTTTTTCTATCGGCGACGAGTGGAAAGATGCTACCGAAACCACCATCGTCGTTTTTTCTGCGTCGAGGTTGCCGTCAGATAACGACGATACGTCGATACCCAGATACAGTCGGGAACATTAGATACGTGAAAACGTCATATATAGGTGTCTTATTCTTTGTTCTGTCAGTCCTTTTTTCTAATTTGTTCTTTTTTTATCAAATTACTACGGTGATTGCTGCGTGTGCATACCGCACACAGGGCCACCAGGCCTTTTCTAATTTATGCTTGAGTGACTTGAAAAGTGAAATCCATTTCTTTCTAGAACGATGCCACCACCTCGTCGTAGGAATATCGTATAACCTACTCTAAAATTAGATATTTCAAGTATAACCCTTGGTATTGTGTAGCTCACTAAAATGGAACGTTTACATTAATATATATACAGCAGGCATGTTAAGTTTCATAGAGTTTAGAGTGCAACTAATACTTTCTTTAGACAGGAGAAGACAACATTGGACAAGGGGTGGTGCGGTGGCCCTGCCTCCGTCTTCGAGCCACTGCACCGCACGTCGTACCTGCCGTATGGCGCAGAGGACGCTGTCGTACCTCCTCCTCCGTCCTGCATATGCGCAATTTTTCTGTCGTTTTTCTATGGATGAGTAGAAAGATTTATACTACCAAAACCACCACCGTCGTCGTTTTTTGTGTTGAGGTCACCGTCAGATGACGAGAATACCCAAATAAGGCCAGAAACATCAGATAGATCATGTGTGTTGTTTGGATGCAAAGTATTTTTGGAGTTTTATAACAATACTAAGTGGTTTCGAAGGGTCACCAAGTGTTTGAATGGAACAAACTTTATAGTTTTGAAAACTATAGTATTACTAAAATTGTTTATCTTTTTGGAATTTTAAAAACTCCACTCTAGATCTCATTTTTCTAACCCTTAGTTTTGTTTGGCTCTTGCTTCTAAAATGAAAGTTTGTTGATATACTAGAGTTTTTCAAAACCGCAACATCAAAATAGGGTGCCTCATGCTTCTTTGTATCTTAGTTTTTTTCCCAAATTTGAGTATCTTTTTCTAATTTATTTAGTGACTTAAAATGTGCAATTTGTTTGTAAATTTTCTAGAGCTAAGCCAAATCATCGTAGGAATACCATATAACCTATTTTAAGTTAGTTATTTCAAAATATATAACATTATTTGATATTGTGCAAGTCACTAAAATGAAAATAAATTATAAGATGTTTTAACTTTTCTAGATGTAGTATCATGGGTTTGTAACCACGGCTAATTATAAGTATTCGATCATGGGTCAATGTGTGGGAGACTTTAGTGATTAACACTCAAGACAATGAAAGAGATAGAGAGACATAGAGTTCTCCATATTAGAATGCTCAGACAATAGGAGGCTAGGAGAGCACTAAGCTAGTTCATCTAGAGTTGGGAACATCATGTTGATCGTCTCATCCGTCCTCCCCTTCTACAAGGCCCCTTGGCCCATCTTTATTTCTCGGAGGCCAAACTAGGGGAGTACAAGGCATTTGGTTTAGTAACATCCTTTTCTATCAAGGAAAGCAATAGGGTTGTTTCACATTCCTAGTCTTGGAATCATTGGAGGCGTTTGGCATTTCCTCCTTCATGGTTGTGGCTGACAATAATGCTGATATCGCCTCTAGCAAGTGCCTAAGGGGAATCAAGAGTGGGCTCTCAGAGTTGGATGTGGTCATTGTGTTTCTCAGCAGTCCATCCTCCCCTAGGCGTCCATCACATGCCAAGAGAGGAGCCTTCCCAAGAGGATTGACATAGAGGCCCTACGCCTCCGTCTCTTCCTCGGTGTAGAGAGGTCGCATGTTCTCCTTGTTGTGTTGTATCAAGCCCTATGTATGAATCTTTGCCCACATGACGAGATAGAGTGAGGGGATAGCACCCTGCTAGGGTCGTAGGTGCTACGAATTCGGATCATATGTCAGGCTCTTAAGGCATTGATAGGGCCTGCCATCAGAAGATTCCTAGCGTTATCGCAAGCGAAGGATTGGTCGGGCAATGAGGCATGGAGCCCATCACTGTCGAGCCAGGCTTTAGTGAAGTCTAGGCTCTGAATGAGGGACACGTTCACGGGTCTAACTAATGGTATCTTCCCTTATGAGGCCACTCGTCGCTCGAGTCATCTTGAGCCCAGCCGTCCTTTCTCAATAGTGGGGATGCGAAGCACAACTACTAGGTGTAACCCCTGTATGATTAGGTATTCATTGCATAGTGTATATCAAGTGCATAGCATAAAAGCTATGTATTTAGAGAAAACAAAAAAGTAATAATTTAGAATATAAGGAGTATATAGCAAGCATGTCAAGTTTTGAAGAATTTGGAGTTTAATTAATGATTTCTTTAGAGAGGAAGAAGACATTATTGTAGAAGGGTGACGGTACGTAGCCTGTCGTTCCAACTTGTGTGGCATGATAGTATCGAGTTGTCATGCCATTTGGCTTGTCTCGACAATAGTGGCCTTGTCAGCACGCGTTGCCATCACAGTTTTGTTGCGCGGGTACATGTGGCGCAATAGCATTAAATTGTCATGTCACATATGTTGGTATGTCAATCGGGTCAGATCTAGAAATACTTCTTAGATAAGTTATGTTTTAAATGTTGTTTTACAACAAGGATGAAACAAAATTATTAATTGTATGGCATGAAGCCCAAACCATTATAACTGGAGTTAATCGACTTTTGTCGCATGTTGATTATTCGACAATATAGCTCCGATACGTGGCTGGTATGTGGCCCCCACATCTTTTGTGCCATGACATCGTTCAATTAGTATGCCATGCAGGCTGATTAATTTACTTGTTTGTAATTTGGATTCTACTCAACACGATTAATAAATTTAGAGATCTAGATGTGTGTTTTACAATTTTAAGGACCGAGATCACACCCTAAGCTAAGTATGAAGATCGTTAGTAGATTTTACTCTTTTCTCCATAGGGAGCACTGGCCTGCGCTGCCCCCATTTGCCAGCAGTGTCAGCTCGGTCTACATGTATTATATAGACCAATACGTTCTCGCACCGAAAAGAATTCAATTCTACCATATTTATCAAGTTAAAGTTTCTTAAATTTGTGAAATATAAATAGTTATGGCATCAAATAAATATATAGAATTATATTTTTCATGACATATATTTTCATAATATATATACTATCTGGTGTTAGAAATATTAATATTTTTATCTATATATTTACTAAAACTTCGAATATGTTAACCGAGAACGAATCTAGAGTGAGTTGGGTTCTTTTCATGATAAGAGGCAGTAGATTTTAGTCGAGACATTGATTTTATATAGCTCTGTGCTGCTGCTACCCAGCAGCAGTAAGCCATCAGTAACCTAAAGTCATCAGCCAAAAGGTGTCATGTTTTAACCCTCGCGCGGCATCCGAAAAGAAGTGAGCCTTCTCGTTCCCGGCCGGCCGTGCCTACACTACCCACCGCCGCCATCCCGGCCGGTCCACGTCTCCTCCTACTCCCTCCCAGCTCCAGCGGACGACGGACTCCTCCCTCCATCTCGCCCGCGCGCCCCGCAGCCACACACGCAAAGGCAACGCACAGCTAGCGCTGTGTGCCTCGCAGTGCCCACCACCTGCCGTCCCCGTCCACCGGGCTCCGGGCCCCGGACGCGGACGGCTCCGATCGCGGTCTCTCTCGCCCGGCTCTTCCCTCCTCGCCACCCATCTATAAATACCTCGCGCCGCGCTGCGGAGCTGAGAGCAGGCAAGAGCAGCCAGCACGCACCAGCAGCCAGCAGCATCCTTGGCAGGTAGCCAGCTGCGCGCTTCTTGCTTCCCAGCAGCCGATCGAGCTATATATCTAAGCTAGCCAAGTAGTCATCCACCATGGCTGCTCCCTCCACCACGTCGAGGACCAACTCGCGGGTGAACTACTCGAACGAGATCCACGACCTCTCCACCGTGCAGAGCGGCTCCGCCGTCCCCACCTTGTTCTACCCGGACAAGTCCATCGCCGACATCTTCCCGCCGCACCTGGGGAAGAAGGTAATAAATAACTGCTTCGCTTCACCTTGTCAGCGTAGCTCAACAAGGAAGCTCGGCAACTCGCCGACGACGGCCGGCCGTGGTTAACACGGACCGCCGGTGATGGTCGATGCACGTACACTGACGTGACGTGGCGTGCGTGCACACAACACGAACTCCATGCTGGCAGGTGATCTCGGAGGTGGTGGCGACGTTCCTGCTGGTGTTCGTGACCTGCGGCGCGGCGTCCATCTACGGCGCAGACAACCAGCGCATCTCGCAGCTGGGGCAGTCGGTGGCCGGCGGCCTCATCGTCACCGTCATGATCTACGCCACCGGCCACATCTCCGGCGCGCACATGAACCCCGCCGTCACGCTCTCCTTCGCGTGCTTCCGGCATTTCCCCTGGATCCAGGTACTATACCCGTCCCTTCTCAATGAATAATTATTGGTTTAATTGATTTTGCCTTTATCTCTGCTAGCTAGTCGCTCTTGATGATTTCGTGTTACTCCTGCAAACGAAAGTGTACCTTTTAGCGTGTGTTGGCATCGTCATATTTCTTTTCGCGCGCGGCAGCTCAGATTGGTTGGGTCCGCTATTTCAATCCATTTGTTAATACTTAATAGGAGTTCAGTAGGACTTAGTTGTCAACATGTTGTCATATAGCCGTGTGCTTGTCTAGCCATGTCAGGTTAACTAATTAGGATTTAGCTACGATAA
The DNA here is from genome assembly GCA_015844335.1 of Chrysopogon serrulatus. Lineage (NCBI taxonomy): Eukaryota > Viridiplantae > Streptophyta > Magnoliopsida > Poales > Poaceae > Chrysopogon > Chrysopogon serrulatus. The sequence goes on along the minus strand of JADLZL010003267.1, from coordinate 23,195 downwards.
AACCTTCTTTTGTTCCTTTTCTATTTTTTTTCTTTATTTCTTTCCCAGAACACACAGAAGTGCTATGCATCATATCAAAAAAGAAGTAATATTCGTGTCAAGGCCAGCATCATATACATAGGTATGCATGGGATTAGACAAACAAAGACTAGAAATTAAGCATGAAATAGGTTAGCGTAGGAAAAACTAGAAATTAAGGCAAACCAATATCAGAGGGTATTAATAGTACATACCAAAAACTAAGCTAAACTATACAAGTTAAACTAGATAAATTACCGAGAGGGAGGGGTCTCTACATGACGATCACCGGGCAATTTCCACGGCCTGGGTTCTCTAAAAATAAAAACACAGATGCTTGTGTATGTGCGTCCTATACTTACTACAAATAAGAAAGTATGAAAACTACTGTGCATATCATACAGACACGGACAGATCGATTAACTGCCAACTGGACACATGAAGCGGCCGGAACACAGCTAGCTCCCGTTTTAACTAGTACAAGTAGACAAGTGCATCGGATCCAGTAATAAACGGGAGTAAGTAGACAAGTGCATCGGATCCAGTAAACGAGAGTGTTGTATATACTGTATGCTTGAAGAAGTCTAGTATACTTCGTAATTAAACAGCTTATTATCTGTTCCGATTGCCTATTGGTATATATCATATACTCCCTCCGTCCCTAAATACTTATCGCTTCGCTTCCCGAAAAACAAATACCGTCAATTTTAATAAATAACAAATATCATCGATTAATATCATAATTAGTATCATCGGAAAGATTTTGGATCTAGTTTTTTAACAAAATTATTTGGAGATATAAATATTATACGTGTTTTTTATAAATTAAGTCAAACTTGTGGCACGTATCCCACGGCGACATCTAAATAGGGACAGAGGGAGTACACTTTACTTGTCATGGTGTCAGCTGTCAGGTCGGTACGTAGCCTAGCAGGATCCAAAACAAATTAATTAAAACGGATATCTATCGTTTGGCAGGCAACACGCCAAGCTCGCGCAACACACATGTGAACCGTATAAAACAACCTCATCATCAGACTTGCATTGATCTCGAGTACTACTAGTACATATATGATGATTGAGCAACTTGGTAGTACGTAGTAGAACTGATTGGCTTATATGATTAGTGCCGGGGTTAGGACTCGATCCGCTAATGCGTGGCAACCGCCGCGGGCGTTGGTTGGCGTACCGGTCGGCCGGGAGGGGCCGGGGTTGACATTCTCGCGAAGTAGCTAGTGTTGGTCATAGTTCATGTCATGCAGAAGAAGATGGTAGTGGCCAGGATGGTGATGGGCCGATACATAGATGGTACTTAAGTTTGGCGAAGAAGGCTGTTCAGTGCGTGCGTTGCTCTCGGCCGTGCACCGGCCGGCTAATCCTGCCGATGGAGATAGAAGAAAGGCATGGCATGGCCGGATCATGGAAAGGAATATAATCCGGCCGGCCGGGGCGATTGGAACGTACTCCACGGGACCTCGGTGCCATGCTAAAGCTAGCTAAGCCGGCCCAATCCGGCCGGGGAATTATTAGCGGCTCGTGTGGCATGCTTGCAAAGTCCGCACCCGCGGACCGTACCACCACGCGTGCGTGCACCAGCCACGGCAGCAGGTACCGGTGTCGCCGAGACGAGCGAGAACCACACCCTTTTGATCGTCGGAATATTCCGACGTGTCCAACCAACAACAGCACATATGCATGCGGCCGGCCGGCCTCCCTGCCGGCCCGGACGGCCGGCCTGATTCGATGGACGTGGTGAGCCGCCGTGCGCGCGTGCACCGACGATCTATCGTGCCCATCCCATCACATCATAAACGAGACGAGCGGTTTATTTTGATTTTGGATCCATCGGCCCCGCCCGGCCGGCCGGCCGGGTTCCATGGACGGTGTACGTAGTTGTGCCGCTGCGGGCAATTCAGCTGAAGCTGACGGCATACGGTTTCCTTTATTATTTTGTGATGGCATGCAGGTGCCCTTCTACTGGGCGGCGCAGTTCACGGGGGCCATGTGCGCGGCGTTCGTGCTCAAGGCGGTGCTCCACCCCATCGCCGTGATCGGCACGACCACGCCGACGGGGCCGCACTGGCACGCCCTCCTCATCGAGATCGTCGTCACCTTCAACATGATGTTCGTCACCTGCGCCGTCGCAACGGACTCCAGGGCGGTGAGTATATTATATATTCCAGTAGCGACGACGCCGCTGCCTCCCCCTCCCCTGCTGATTCATCGATTGCATGCCCCTGACGACGTGCTTAATTGGTTGCTTTCATTTGTTGCAGGTGGGTGAGTTGGCCGGGTTAGCAGTCGGTTCCGCGGTTTGCATTACTTCCATCTTCGCAGGGTAATAATAATATGCATGAACGAAAACGATCTTCGAATCACAGTTAGTCTCACACATGACAAAATCATGCATCACACTATCACACTACTAACCTTAGGCAAGGACACGACTGTAGTACTCTCGCCAGGAATTAAAACATGGTAGACTTTCGACGAAGCTAGTAGAAGCAGTGACACTGAAGAAATCGCCTGCCTAGCTTAGCTATCAGGATTCAGGACCTCGGTAGCTAACTAGGAAAGCAAGCGAAGCCACGACTTTCCAAGCTGATGATGTCCTTCTTTGCTAGAGTACGTACCCAACGGCATTTTTTTTCGCTTCTTTGAAGATTTGAGATCACCTTATTGAGGTACTACTAGCTCCTACAAGCTGACACTGTGGTTGCGATCGACAGGCAGGCCGTGACCACCCAAGCCCCTCGGCCCTGTCAGCTCATTGGCATAATCGTTTTCTTTAGGTGCCAGCCCTTACCGTGCTGTACAGCACATTCTAGTATATACGACATTACAAAAGCCTGCCTTCACTGACTTATTGATGCAAGCGATTTCTTTTGGGCCCTTTAGAATCCATAAAATCTTCTGACCCTAAGATAGTACCAGCACACACTGAGTCAGTGACCCACGCTGTAAATTTAATAAGCTAATTAATTAAGACGCGGGGGAAACGCGCGAGTGGCATTTGCAGGCCTGTGTCCGGCGGATCGATGAACCCGGCGAGGACGCTGGCGCCGGCGGTGGCCAGCAACGTCTTCACGGGCCTCTGGATCTACTTCCTCGGCCCCGTCATCGGCACGCTCTCCGGCGCGTGGGTCTACACCTACATCCGCTTCGAGGAGGCCCCCGCCGCCAAGGACACGCAGCGCCTCTCCTCCTTCAAGCTCCGCCGCTTGCAGAGCCAGAACGCGCTCGCCGCCGACGAGTTCGACACCGTCTAGTTGACGGCCGGCGGGACCCAATTAATGTCAGGTCAACTGTTCGTGCGTGCGCAAGTACGCTAAGCTAGCTGTACTGTGCATGTGAGAGTACTGTACATGTGCTCGCTCGCTCTGTTCAAGACCTCAGGTGGGCGAGAGCAAGCTAGCTAGAGCTCATTGCGTGCGTGTGTGTACTGGTACATCATGCATACCATCATGCTTGGTGTACCTAGCTACCTACGTGTTTGTATTCGCCTACCACGTAGCAGTGGATCGGAGCAGTGTGATGTTTATGTATCGATCTTCGGCTTTGTGTACTGCGTCAGAGTTTGCAAAAGTTAATTGATGCAGCTGATGCCTGATCATCGTGCTTTAATTTTGCTGGTTTGCAAATTTAAGATGCATGCATGCATGTGTTGGAACAAGTATATGATGGAATTGTGTTTTTCTCTACTGTACTTTGTATGTTCTTTTCTGCTTGGGTTTATTTTATTCTACTTTTTTAATATCACATAAAATTTGTTCGAATATATTTTGTGCTTTTTAAAGTTGTAGACGTTAGTTTGCAATGTTTATTATATAAGCTAAAAACGATCTACATTAACAATAAAAGATGCTCCCCGTCGTCTGTGCCTCCCCCATTCCACCCTTCCCTCCAGGTCCTACGGTGTGTTTGGTATGCATAGTCCCATACCCACTCATGTGTACGTATAAAGGTGAAGAGGAAACATCTGATTGAATGTATGGTGTGGATACACTATTCACTTCGAGTCATATATGGATGCAGCCGCATATACCCCATCATGTGATTGAATCCTCTGTAGTTAGGTCTCACTAAGTGGATGCTACGTATATATAGTGTAGGACCCATTTAGAGAGACATGTATGTACATATTAATAAAACAAACAACAAAACACCTCCCAAGTCCTAACAATACTACGTCCGCTAAGATTAAGCCAACCAAACATAGACCCGACCAGCTGAGATTGCATCCACAACTATAGCTAACCAAATACTAAGTTGTAATTTTTAGAGTTGTCTTAAGTCAAAAACTTTGACCAAATTTCTAGAAAAAATACTAAGATGTATGGTACCAAATTAGTACCATTAGGTTTATCATACAATGTATTTTCATAAGATACTCATTTTATATGATAGATATTGATGTTTTTTTTCTACAAAGTTGGTCAAAGTTAAAAAAAAAAGTTTGACTGGCACGGATTCTAGGAGTTGCAGCTTTCGGGACAGAGGAAGTACTATCTCTTTTGAAATATAGGGTTCCGCTCAAATGGCGTCCCCTCATCTAAGTCATATGTACCACACGTAACCCACAATCCGGTAGCTAAACACACACCCTTAGTAGCAGTGAATCTAAAGCCTAAAGGTAGCCCTAACCTGGCACCAAAGTGAGGCTAGTTCTATCACCAGGCTTCGACAATGCTGAGGATTTACGATTGTCGGCTGTTACAGTTGGACAGAACTCCACCGAGGAGTTCTAGCGGATGCTTTGCCGTTGCTGTCGTCTACGGCCGAGGTTTATTTTGTATTATGCTCAGTTGCTGGGATTGTTAGGTGGAGAGTCCCCACACCCCTTCATGTTCTTGCTTTTCATTGTGTTGAGGACTTCGTTGGTAATCTATGGACTACCGGCGAACCTTTTTGTATAAATTATGTGTAGGTCTATTAGTCACTCTCTTCTGCTTAATGAAATTCAGGCATATAGTCTGGTTTCAAAAAAAAAAAAAAAAAAAAAGTTGGACAGAACTTATTATTAGCTCTACTCCGTAGATGCAAATTAAGCTTGAATATGGCCTTGGGTATCCTACTTTCTTTTATGGAATGGAACAAGCTAAGAGGGGCAGTGTCGTCCCTACAGCCTACAGGAAAGGTATATCTTAAAACGATCGAAAGGTTTAAAAATCAAGAAGAATACAAAAAAGGGAGAAGGGCAAACAATCAGTTCAGAGTTCTGTTCTCAAGTTGACCAGCGCCAAGCGATGACATCATGCTAAGTTGCTACGCCAACACAGGATATAGGACTACCTGAAGAAGCTACTATAGAGCTAAGGTCGCCGTGCACTGGGCTGCACAGGGCCAGGAAATCTTCCATCCACTGATGCCGCCTGGGGACCCGACTCGCGGCACACCTGCCTGCCCCATGCGTCACCACTCGTGTCCCCGGCGAGGCAAGGCCCCGGAATGCGCAGCGACGTCACGGGGCCGGGGCGTGCCAGTAAGGTAGCTATAGTGCCGCCTCAGGAACCCTCGCTGTCGCGCGTCGTCCCCATCCGATCCCCACGCCGGCGCCTCGCGCGAACGACGACCGGAGGCGGTGCGCACGCCGGTTGGCATGGCAGCGTCACCGGTTACATCGACATCGCAGAGGAGAAAGGAATGCATGTATCGTTCCATTCATCCCTTGATCCTTTTGGGTCCATGCATGTAAATCATGCCCTAATCAAGATTCTCGTAGCTAGGCGATGATAGATGACTCAGTGATGATGAGTCCATTTCGTCCTTGCTTCAGCTCAGATCGTCAAGCCCCCGGCCAGATATAGGCACGGATGACGACCAAGTCGAGACGATTATGAGACGTGACCACACATAGCTGCAAATTTCTTTCCGAAAAGAAAAAAACGACGGGTCGATGGACGTGCACACAAATGGAGATCGAAGGTCATGCCTGTCCTCCAGCAAAGGCTGCCCTCAGATTTCGTCGAGTCGCCCTCACATTTTCAGGTCATCAGTGCTGCTGCTGCATCAAGGGCTAGGGAAAAGCAGCTAGGGCACCACCACCACCACCATGCGTCGTGTGACAAACGAATCAAACGCCAACAGTTGCCGTGACAACGAGATCGTGTATATCAACGGTGTAGGGTAGGGCGCGCGTATGAATGCAGTGTCCACGTTGTTGGGGTTGTTGGTTTTTTTTCTCTGTGTGTTGATGGCAATGTCCATAGTCAAGTATACTTTTTGGAAAAATTAGCAGTGCTTCGGATCCTGATCGATCTCCTCGTAGTGCTTGTACGTGTGGTTATAGTCGTGTTTGTGAATTGTGTGATTGTTGCGTAAAGAATGCATTCTCGACCAGCCACGTATGCGTTTACTTTACCATATTCTGGGTGTTTGATGAGACTAGATGACTGAAGATGCCGCTTCTGCGGTCAAAATATACAGGTGACGCTGCCATATATAGGCATATATATATACTAATATACGTGTGACATGAAACTCTTGAAATGAAGCATTTATATATTCCCAATAACATACGTACGTGGCTCCTAACATGTTGGGAGTATGGTAGCAATGGTGAATATGAGCATGTAGAGGTATTGATCGATTTTTTTTTTTTTTTTTGAGCATGTAGTGGTTGTTTAGAGTGAACCCGGTTAGGTAACTTTCACCATATAGCACATCTGATCTCAGGCAGTCAAAATCTAATGTCTGAGAATGCTTTGTTTGCCCGGTGTCAAACCAAGCAGCCACATATAGAATAGTATGAAGACATCATATCTATGGCTCTACTATAGAATCAGTTCCTTGCCCCTGTCAATGACTTAATTAATGTAGGGGAACAACTGCAGAGAATCCTCATTCCTACTATAGAGTAAGGTATATATATATACTATATCCTTTTCAAAATATAAGAGGTTTTAGTTTTATCAGAAGTTATTAAAATTTATGTAATTTTGACCAAATGTAGAGATTTTCTGGTAGAGCTCTGGCTCCTCCAATAACAGTTCTAGCTTTGGCTCCTTCGAAGAATAATCTACAAATTCTATTTCCTTGTCCTCTATTTTAAAAAAAAAAACTCTACCTTCTATTTTGTCGTTTGGTATAGCTCCTTGAAGAGCCAGAACTAGAGCCGCTTATAGAGCTATACCAAACGGCCCCATATAGGCAAGTGTATCTACAATAATCAAAATAGTATCATTAAACCCACCGATTAAAATGTGTCTTGATGTGCATTTATTGGTGTTTGGAGTTGTAGATGTTAATGTATTTTTTATTACATTAAACTTGGTCCAAGTAAGAAAATCAATTTAGGACGAAACTTAAACCTCTTATATGTTTTAAAACAGAGGGAGTATGATTTGCATTGGACCTTAAACAATGTTGGCATGCTGCATGCGCCTGAAATTAAAATTACTGAGAAATTCCCCCAAGTGATCGTCGTCTTCTGTTCTGAGAGTTGTAGTTCAATATTCTCTTTCACTACTACAAATAATCTTTTACGAGGCGCTTTGAAATAGACCTTGAGGCGGGCAGAAATTGTAACCGCCTCGGTTAATGCCTGGGATAATGCCTGGGATTAACCGAGGCGGTCATGTTTCATTAACTGAGGCGGTTGCAATTTAAGTGCCTCGCAAAATCGATTAACCGAGGCGGACAGTTTACAATGACCGCCTCGGTTAATCGACATTAACCGAGGTGGTCATCCTAACGCAACCGCCTCGGTAAATACATTTATGGAGGCGGACACGTTATAACACCCGCCTTTGGAAATATTAGGCCCATCTCGGAGCCCAAACAGCCCATTAGACCCGATATCACTCTCGACGTATATATATCGCGGTTAGGGTTCGTCCTCATCTCACCCACTTGCCTCCCTCCTCTCCCCAGCCGCCACCAACTTCACACACACACACACACACACGACACTGCTCCTCTACGGTACTCCCCCGGCGGGGTTCGCAACCACGCGGCCCCCGCGCCTCCCTCCCTCCCCTCCGAAGTCCGGCCACCTCCCTCTCCTAGCAACGGCGCACGAGGCGGCGGCACACGGCGGCGCGCCCCTTCCAGGGGAGGTGCGGGGCGGCGGCAGCGGCGGGCGCTGCGTGCCCCTTCCTGGGGAGGTGCGGGGCAGCCTTGCGGCGGCGCACGGCGGCGTCGCCCCTCCGGTGGGCAGGCGGGCCAGCGAGGCGGCACACGGCGGCGCGTGCGCCCTCCAAAGGAGGCGGGCAAGCTGTGGTGGCGCCGCGGCGGCATGCGCCCTCCGGTGGAGGGGCAGGCCGGCTATGGCGGCGCGCGCCCTCCAGCGGAGGTCCGAGCCCCCAACGGCGGTGGGGCCGCGCATCCCTCGGTGGTGGCGCGGTGGCGCACCCTCCGGCGGTGGCCTTGCGCGCCGGGCGGCGGCGCGACCTCCAAGGTGCAACATCCATCTCCGTCGATGAGCTGCACCAACGGCGCGCCCCTCTCTTCCACGATGCGAGATCTGGGCGAGGAGCTCCTCCTCCGGCGGTAGATCGGCCAAGGTGCTCTCTCTCCCTCTCTCCCGGTGAGGTGGTGCTCGAGATCCGGCGAAAGCAGTGGATAGCGGCGGCGCGTGCGGCAGACGACGGCAACGAGATGGGCTCGGCGGGCTGCGGGCGGGTTCACCGGGCCTGTCATGGATTTTTTATTTTTTATTTTATTAACCGAGGCGGGCACTCAACCCGCCTCGGTTAAAGCCTCATTTAGGTGACCTTCGATCGGAGGCGTTTTGTTTGCCCGCCTCCGAAAATCTAAAACGCCCGCCTCTGTAAAGATTATTGTAGTAGTGTTTATTGTGTTGGTACATACTCTTTTTCATTCTAAATTATAAGATATTTTGGCTTATTTAAATGCGTACCTTTAAATATACACTATGTCTAGGTATATGGTAAAACCAATATACCTGTAAAAAGTAAAAAAAATATATCTTATAATTTAAAACGGAGGGAATAGAATTCAAATTTAAGCATTTTTTATCTAGCTCAAGATAGTGATGGGGTTATCTTACATATGTTGAAGCCTGAAGGAACCCATCTTTTTTTTTAGAAGTCGGCAAGAATTTTAAAACAGAAGTAAAAATTAACATAAGAACGGCAAAAGATATGGATGGAGCAGCTTAGCGTATGTGAAAAAGTTTCGCAACCATCAGCCTCCACACTCGACAGCTCAGCGCGACAACGACTACATGACAAATTATTCTACAGTGACTTACTGATGGTGATCTCACATTGGACATGAAATCTTTATATATGAGTTCTGTGATCCACGAACATCCTGGACCAGATGTGAGACTGCACTTTTTCTAGGTGGCAAACTTGTTGCTTGCAGGAAACGACATCAGATCGAGCAACTTGCATATTTTGGATCAAACTGTTCGTCCTTGAGAGCACGTACAAGATCGGATCACATTTAAGCGGGCTTATATGCGACCCATGGAGCTTTCTCACAAGCTTCTGTTGGTCACTGATTTATCCTAACCTACAAGCTGGTTTGAGAAGACCAAAGCTCATTCAACCAAAGCAAGTTGGCCTATATATCTCTCTGCCTCACCGCAGGAATTGAATACACCTCATAGTTCCCAGCAACTCCAAATCCTTGCCTTGATGGTTGTCCTGTGAAATATGCTATCTGAAAACTGAATTTGATCAATTAATACCTCCATGTGGCTTTTTTTGTGCGGAAAACTTCGTCTTGACAGCTTGTATCGTGTATCATTAGTATAACCATTTATGCCGAGATAGTGAAGTGGTTCACACAATTCTCCGGCTAGTATCTTAGTATCTTGCCATTGGAAAATCTTGACGTTAATTCTCACGTGACGTGTTAGGAAAAAATAAATTCTACAAAATCTCATAATAATTAAAAATACCAGCACTTTATTTTGCTAGATCTGTATAGCTGGCTACAAAATAACTTATTCTGTAGCCACTTTGAGTTACGATAATTTACAATAATAATTTATGAGAATTATAGTAACTTCTTACTAAGTGATTTACTATAATCGTTATAATAAATAGTTCCATGTGTTATAGGAACCCCTTACTAAGTGGTTTACTATAATCGTTATGGTAAATAGTCATATATGTGTTATAGTAACTCAATTATCATAGCGATTATAGTAATTGAGTTACTATAATTCTTATAAATTAGCATAGTAATTATCGTAACTCAAAGTGGCTCTGAGAATAAGTTGATTACGTAGCCGGCTACTCAATAGCCTCACCCTATATATATATATATATATATATATATATATATATATATATATATATATATATATATATATATATATATATATATATATATATATATATATATAGGTGAGGCTATTGAGTAGCCGGCTACAGAATAACTTATATATATATATATATATATATATATATATATATATATATATATAGAACGGGGTTTTTCTACTCCCGCGACTAATTACTCCCATCTTTAGAAAATCATATTGCGTATGTGTTCATACTTGTTTATCACTTTAAGTATGTTTATATACTCATACTAAGATACTTCAAATCTTTCTATGTTAAAAAAAATTTCAAAGGAACCTATATTTTTTAATATATTATGAAAATAACATTAACCGTAGTATATAAAATAAGTATAACCACATACTCTATGTATGCATGCATACTTGACATATATATTATCATAAACCGTCTAGTATGATCATATATTTCGTGTACATACACTTCGTTTGGTCATATACACCTTAAATCTAGAGATATTAATATGGATATCATTTTAGATGTGGTTCGGCTTGCTAGTGGCCTCAAAAAATAGAGGGCATTTCTAGAAGCGGTCCAGCTGCCTATAAAAATTGATTTCTTGATGCGCTCTAGCTCAGAAATCAATTGTAGAGGTGGGTTTTGATAGAGGTGCTTTTATCCTAAAATAGAGACATTCCTAAAAATATATTGTTGCAGTAGTGAGATTTGGTTGTTTTATCATCAGCCCTGCAGATGCCAACTTCACAACACAATTTTGAGCTTTGGGCCACAACTTATAAGCTACTTATATGATCAAAATAAGTTGAAACTAGAAGCTAGATGATATGTTCTTTACCTACAAGGCTACAACTCTCTCCGTTCTTAAAGAATATATTTTTCACTTTCCAAGGAGTCAGACAAATTTAATTAACCAAATATACAAGAAATTAGTAATATTTATGATGCTGAATAGGTGTATCATTAGATCAGTTATTGCAAAAAAATATTTTTATAGTAAACCCATTTGAAAATGTAAATATATTTGAAATGTAAATACATTGATTTTATTTTCTATAAATTGGTCAAGCCCACAATTGCAATTTTTTTTTGGACTAGAGGCAGTATTGTCTAGGTTAATGCTGGTAGTCATATTTATTTTCTATCTATTTCTTTCTACATCCGTACGTCTTGGTCATCCCTGATAGATATATATAGAATGTGGTCCAACATCGAATATCATCGCCTTCCGGTGGTGTAGAATGAGTAGTCGTTATTCATCAAAGTGATAGCTAGACACATCGTTCAGGACAAGAGAATACGTAAATTGTTTAATTCATTTCTTCAGTTTGTCGATAGCTTGCTTGTATTTTTGGACGATATATATGAATATCTTTATCACAGTTTGTATTGTATCATGCTTCTTTTTTGTTATATATTTCATATCAAAACCAGACTTGAACTAGAACTTTTGAATCCTTTCTAAGTCAATCTGAATTTTTATATGTGGAGCATGTAATAAAGATACTTTATCTTCATGTTTTCTATAATAATAATGGTGTTGGTGCAATAGACAAATAAATGTAGTAAGTATGAAGACATTTTTTGTTATTATTTACATAATGGGCTGGTAATTTATGAACATTTAGAGGGTACTTTAGTTTTATTTCTTTCCGATAACAAGAACACAGTAATTTCTAGACAGAATAAATGAATGTGGTGGCTTTTTTTTTTTTTTGCAAAAATACTATCCCCCCCTCCCCCCATCACCACCAAAAAAAATCATGCAATATAGTATGTAGAAGAATGAAAGGATAAGTGCACACATAAATTTGGTAAATACTATATTGTTAGATGTCATTTATCAGGAAATCAGCCTTTAATCTCGCCGATAACAGCGTTATACATGTGTAGGAATGCAATTGATTCACATACTATACATATGAAGTCAGCATTCCATCTTTCATGTTCTTTCTTAAATCTATCTTAAAATCTCTAACATAAGCTATCTTTGAGGCCGAGGAAAGTAGCATGATAATAATACATGCATGTAATTGGAAATGTAGTAGCACGGGATGGCGGGGCGCCTAACCGGTCGGAAAAAAAAAACTGATGAGACTGTTAGGCATTGCGCCTGCTCCTTTCCATTTGCTTTAATTTGGTTTCGAGGAAATAATGAAGGTAGCAGCCTACCACTACACGGTGCCCTCCACGCCAAAGTACTCGGCCACAAACGTGTAAGATTTCTAGCATTATCCATGTGAGCATGTCTGGTAACCTCAATTATGCTACCTCCCCTAGTAGCAAAGCACAATATCGTTTGTGTTGTGCTTGAAAGAGATGCGTTTCTTTTTTTTTCTCAAGCATGTTCGTTGACACGTGTTTATTAAGAGAAAAGAAGAGAGAGATACATTTCTCATCCACTGGCCGGCCGGCTGGCCAGCGCCACCCGGAGCGCCGAGCGCCGCTTGTCTGCAGCGAAAGGTGGTACCGTCCCAAATAAAGCTGAAGCAAGCAAGCAAGCACTGTCCGAGAAACACATGGGAAATGCTAATGTTTCAGCTGTCGCACTGGCTACAAATCGACGACGACGACGACGATCCATCGAGAGCAGATCGACGGCCACCGGCAAGTCACAACTGAGGTGACATGTGTCCCTGCGCACTTAGCCCCTGCTAATGCGTGTAGCGATCAGGGGGGCAACAGCTTTGGAATTTGGGGTCCTGATGAGCCCCATTATTCAGGGTGTGCCTCTGCACGAGGGGAGGTGCACAGCAAGGTCACTGACTGCATACACACCGATCTTGGGAGATGCTGCTTGCCTGCTTCCCGCATCAATCGATCGCCCTAGTGCTCCTGGCACGAAATCACGAGGCTGTCGATGAACAGCCAGGTTGGTCGGTCGGTCGACCCGCTCGTAGTTGTCAACTTTTTTTTTTTTAATCATCCTAGCTATAAGTAGCATAATGCTGCTCTTATCCTGTCCTTTTTATTGATGCTAGCTTATGCTATGTTATGTCCTTTAGTATTAGGTCTTGGGTCATATAAAACAGGTTTCTATAATGCTTGTTTACTCAGAAGACCGCCTTTGTGAGGTGTTTTGCTGACAGGAACTGGTGATGGAACTTAAAAAGTTAAGGGTGGCGTCTGGAATCTTGGAATTTCCATCACGTGTACGGTGCTGGTGAGTGGTGGAAAAGCAAGCAATCCAGCAGGGGCGCATCGGGTGCCCTCGTGTCATTTTCTTTCACTTCTTGGCCGGGTGACCTGCAGGAGATGCCGATCCATGGACAGAAATGTGGCCGCGAGTTGAACGTACTCATGCAAGCTAGGTAACTATCGCTGTATCAGAGTGCATGGCAAAGACGAAGTTGGAAAGAGGTTGTGGCACGCCGGGCATGATTTTCTGCACGATTTGAGAGGTGGTTGCCGTTTAGTGCGTGTCCAGCTTTTGCGTGTGATTGGTGAAAAGACATGGGAGGAGTTTAGGCCTCATATTGTGGCCTCACCGAGATCTGGAGGACGGACGGAGGAGTGTCTCACAGCCTCTGCTTTGCCATTTTGTCTCGCTCAAGGCTCTTGGGAAAGAAAAAAGGAATCATTTGAGCCAAATATTCCTTGGATCAGCATTTTGGCAGCACCATGGAATAACAATGTAGATATCTGACTTTTTAGGGACGTTTATACCCTGAAAAAGAAAGAGCTAGATAACAGTTCAGCTATATATATTTTGAATTCTCTCTCTGACAAGTAGTAGTTTTATTTAGTACTAGATGGTAAACTCTAGCTCTTCCGTTCAAGCATGTCTCGGTTAGACATTTGACGACGCTAGTCTTTTGGGCTTATCGATCTTTTGCGCAACAGCAACCATGGGGTGCGGTGTCAAAGATTATAACCTCAAGAGAGTATTCTATTTAACCTATAATCACTACACCCACTACTGCAGAGAAACCTCAAAGGCTAGGGAGGTATTGATTCAGTTAAAATATATAGAAGATAGTACAAAAATGTTATTGATACATAGATATGCCATAATATTTTAGTTAAAATATATATTTCTACAGTGGCTTCAAAGACTGTGTTGTCTGGAAGACTGGATAAGGAGAGTGGAGAAAATTATATAGGATGGTAACTAATACAATAATAATCTAGAAATCAAACTTTTCTCTCGCAAAAGCAGCGGGACTTTCGATAAGGAGAGTGGAGAAAATTGCCTGGAAGGAGCAGTGCACGATTCGATCCTATTTTCTTGACCAGGCCAATCGCACATCATGTGTAAGCTGAGCCAAGTAATTAATTCACCGAATCACCTCGATCGAAAGCTCCGTAAACCACTTCTTTCACATCAAAATGACTACCATCCTTTTCTCAAATTGCATGTGCATGATTCGATCCTCTTTGCTTGATCTGGCCAGTCACACACATCATGTAAGCTGAGCCAACTAATTAATCCACCATATCTCCTCGATCGAAAGCTCTGTAAACCACTTCTTTCACATCAAAATGACTACCGTTTGTTTCTAAAATTGCATGCAGCCCTACGACAAAAACAAGAATTCTAGCTGCCACTTACATACGCACTTCAGTGCTTATTTCATCATCACGGTAAGGGGTCCCAATTCAATCACTGTCACAACACGATTTTTAGAAAGGATGAAAATCGATTTGTAGGGTGGTTTTCAAAACCACTATCATGCATCGATTTTAAGAAATAAGACATTTAAAGAGATAATTTTAAAATTGCCTCTAAACATTGATTTTCAGATGTATTTATTAAGTCAATGCATATAAAAACAATGATAATTTTAAATTTGCCTCTAAACATTGATTTTCAGATGCATTTATTAAGTCAATGCATACAAAAACAATCTTTAGGGGCAGTTAACTTAGTCATCCGATCTTAACAATATTTCTAGAGCCACCTTTGAAAATGGTTTCATATTTTTAAATAATAAAAATAGAAAAAATATTTTCGTGTGCCAAGAGTTTGCCACACAGTTGCAACTATCCCATGGGTCGCCATTGATTTTTAGTTGTTTCTTTAAATTGTAAAATGTAGAAACAAGAAAAAAACAAATTTTGTGTGTGCCCAAGGAGTGTCGCACGATAGCAACTATCACAAGGCTCAGTTATCCTTTTCTATTAACATCTAGATTCTTGTGTTGAATATTTTAGTTCTTAAATAATTTCAAATAACAAAACTTCAACTAGAAAGTTTTAGATGTCTTCAAGCACTACACAACTTGATATAGGATGTGCCTCCATCCAAGATTGTATCATAATTTCTAAAAATTGAATTTTAAAATCTGGGAACTTAAATATATATTTGAGCAATAATTAGATTTAGTTTTTCCAAAGCAAACTTTTGTGACCTAGTCACTTATATTATGTTTTACAAAAAAAGAAATAATAATTGCAACTTGAGTGACATGTATGGGATAACTTTTTTAGTTTTTGCTAGAAAAAAAATAACCTACAAAATAAAATTCATCATTCACAACACTAGTAGTAAATCACAGCCATACTTTTTGGGAGTTTTCTACTAGTTTTGAGATTTTTACAGTTGTGCAATCTATTCTTGTTTGAAACAGTTAATGCTACATGAATTCAAATAACTACGACTTGAATTCAGTGCCAATTATGGTTGCGGACTGAGTTTTAAGTTTGCGGGTATGTGGACAAGGGAGATGAAGTTTATGGTTTGTGCCTAAGTTTTAGGATTGCAAGTTGAGGTTTTATTGTTGCGGGATTGGAGAGGGCTGGCGCATTGCAACGTGCTATGTGTTCAATAGGATGTGTGTGTGTGTGTGTATACGGCAGCGCTATTCTACACCCTAAGTGTAGAATATTATTCTACACCCAAAGAGCTAATACTTGACGATACTTGAGTAATACTGAACAATACTTAACGATACTTGAACCGCATTCAGTATTAGTCAGATGGTTGGCGTTCCGTAGTGTTCAGTATTTCTGAATTTTCTTCAAGATTACTCAATATTAGCTACTTGGGTGTAGAATATCACGTGTATATATTTTAAAGATGGGAGTAACTACTCCCTGGAGTAGGAAAACCTCGTCCTATAAATATAAATATATATATATATATATATATATATATATATATATATATATATATAATATAAAACTAAAGTCTATTACAATAGGACAAAAATAAGAAAGTATCTATAGTATTTTGTTACATATGAAGACATGAGAGATAAATTTTAACTACAAATATGGAGGTTTGACAAAAACAAAAAAAAAAAAAACTATGGATTGAAAATTATATAGTAATTGGTAACTGAATTTACCATAATGGGTAAGTATCATAAATTATTGGCATAAGAATTGTTTTGGAATATGAGAGAACAGAGAGATGATGAAAGATACGGAATTTGATTTTTTTTTTTAATGGTGTCTAAATTGTTATATAAATTTCAAAAAAAAATACTCATGTTAGGGTCGATGGACTAGTTTGGGCTAATTCCAAATCTAGGGACGCAAACCTCATACATAATCTTGTTTATTTTTGAGCAACATCTCATAATCCTCATAATGTTGTATGGTCCGAACAAACTTTGTTTTCATCCGAACACCGTATTTGGGCCTGACTTTGTTTTTTAGGAATATTTGGGCCCCAATTTTTTGTGAGGAGTATCATTGGTCATCGGCTTATGTACGGCCCAAGAATCTCCCCAAGCAATCGGCAGCCCATATTGGCCGTAGCATTCCTGGCCCGGTTACAATGCTTGCGCGCGAGTGGGCGGCGCAAGGACGGCCTGTCGCAGTCGCAGGCCTCAAAGTCCTGCCAGAAAAAGGCTTAAAACTAATCAAGGACTACTACGCGCGCAGTTATATTATCTGATACGTAAAGTCTATTAAGCGACCCGTCGCGCTCCACGGCGAGCGCGCGACCTCTCCGATAGGAGCCCAGCCCAATAGCCCCCAACGGGGCTTTCCTGTGGCCAATAGCCTTCTTCCCGTTTCAGCTCTTTTCGAGAATCATCCGGTGTTTCCGTTTCGGGCGGCCGCCCGAATCCGCGACGTTTACGTCCGGAAGCGTGGCGGCGAGTGGTGGTGGACGGCAGCTCGCGGCTGCCCTCGACGACGCAAGGTGCTCTCCCTTATCCTCGAGGTTGTTCTCTCTCTCGTTCTCCAGCCCCAATCATTGCTCACTCCTCCCCCCGATGTTAGCAGGCGATCGTGGGCGCCCGAAACCCGACGTTGTCGTTGCTTGAAAGCGCGGCGGCGAGTGGTGCTGGCGGCAACTTTGCGATGGCCGAGACTACGCCAAAGGTGCGCTCCTTGCCCTCGAAGTTTTCTCCTATCCCTCTCAGGGGTGTGCCCCAATCGTTGCTTGCTCATACTGTCTTTTTTTGAATCGAATTGGGGGTTTGAGGCTGCTGTAGTGTCTAAGTTCTCCTTCAACTTTGGTACAACTCGGTCATCCATTCTTCTTCCTCAGTCTAGCAACCACGGCATCCTCTAATCGACGCCCGATGTGAGTACAACTAAAACCCTATCCCCTGCCCCCACTTTTTTGTCAACAATTTTCTGATGGAAACTTTTGTACAATCCTGTGCCGCTTGCTTGGACGCTTGATTGGGAGGAAGTTGCCTTAGTTTTGGTGGTGGGGGGCTAATGTGCTAGCAGCAGTAGGAACACCTATAGTATAAGATATTTTAATTTTAATTTTCTAGTTTGTTGTAGCAAGTTATTATAATAGAATGCTACTGCCAATAGCAATTTTAGTTTGTAACTTTTAGGTTCATATATTGATGCTCTGAGGTCTTTGTTAATAAAAAACAGTAATCCGCATTCAGGAATCAGGATATTTCTTTGTCTGCTTTATGGCTGGTTTTTTTATTTGATTTTTGAGCAAGGCTGCCACAGTTTTTGATAATAGTGATCATGTCTCTGTTCCATATCTGTTACCAACAGGTCTTTTTTTCTGCTTTTCTCTTTTACTTGTGCTGCTGCAACTACATTCTTCACACAAATTTTCATCACCTGAGGAACATATAATAGTGTCAGTCACCTTTGTTCCTAACCTGTCAAGGTTTTAAGTATTCAGATCTTTTTTATATTCCGGTCATATGGCTATCATGAGCCATAGAATCACGGAACCATGGTCTAGGATATCATAACTTGAATTGATGATCTGCATGGCTTGCTATAGTTATTTTCTATCAAACTGATATATGAAATTTTGATTATCTCAAATGATTGCGCATGATATTTTTGTATCAAAGATTGTGCAGGTCTCAAAAATAATTTGGGGGAAGCCCATCTGTGTCCTATCTGTGACCCCACAAATAAAATTAAAATAAGTTTTATGTCTACAGTTGTTCCCATAATTTTTTTATCATGACGTTTAGCTGTTACATATTAAGATAGTGCAGTTTGAACTTTTAACTGATTTCATATCTTTTTTTTGTTTAGTATGGGAAGAAAGCGTAAATCTGAAGTTGGCATCACTCCTTCACCAAGGAGGGTGACAAGGTCTACCTCAAATCCCAGAACAGGTGTTGTGCCCCCCAAACCTCAAGATGGCAATGAATCAACCAGAATGGGAGCATATGCCGATTCGCCTGCAAGCTCTGACAAAGAAGAAGTTTGTACCGAAAACAATAAGAAGAGAAAGGCAAGTAACGCAACAGAAGCTGTAAGAAAAAGGGTTCCAAAAGGAGAAGATGTCATATTTGAAGGTTCTCCATCCTCTAACAGAGCTGCAAAGGTTCTCCATTTTCTAGCAGATTACTATGCTGGCAATCCTGCAACTACTCAGTTCATTATGCCGGTACTTGCTACATACCTCCTTGCTATATAGCTAGTACACATGCTTTGTGATCCAGGAGGTTGCTTTCAATGTGTGCAGGTAACAGCCACACAATTAGTTGGTATGCACATCGCACCCAAGTCTATCTTCACGGTGCCAATGTCAGAGAAGGCTAACGTGTTCGGCTTTGTGTTCCTACTGCTAGCATTTATATTTTGTGTTTCAAAATAGTTTGAATTTCTGACAATTTATGTTATATATATAATAGCTATTTTTTGTATTAAGCGGGTAGCAACATATATATTACCCCTCCAACAAATTATAAATACTAGTAAACATGTGGCAACTTATGTATTAAGCATTTAGCAACTTTAGTACGTTCTTCCAAATCATTTTGATCTCAGTTTTTCTCGGTTTTAGTTAGATTTCATTTTGATCTCTGTTTTGTTTCAATCTTAGTTCATTTTTGTTTTCGTCTCAGTTTTCTCAGTTTTGTTTTAGTTTCATTTTGATCTCAGTTGTCTAGTTTTAGTTAATGTTCAGTCTTGCAGTATAGTTCATTTTTATTTCAGTATTATTCATTTTTAATTTCAGTCATTGGTATTTCAATTCCTGTCTGTTATCTTTCCATCGTCAGTTTAGTTTCAGTATTAGTTCAGTTTTTTTATTTTAATATTATTTATTTTTAATTTCAGTCTTAGCTATTTCAATTCCTCTCTATTATCTTTCCATCATCAGTTTAGTTTCAGTAAAAAAGTTCAGTTTCTGCTTCTAGTATTTGCTCCTATTGCTTTTTGTCGGATATAAGTTTATTTTTACATTTCAGTATTCATTTTTAGTTAGGTTCATTATAAGTTTTGGTTGAGTCATTTTATTTTATTAATTAAAAGATCAAATCTTTTGAGTGTTTTTGCTTGGATTGGATGGACCATGGAGCTGTGATGTTGTGACTGAATTTGCACTCCAGTCCAATTTGATTTGATTGGTTTTTGGATAAATTTTGGAGGAGCTCAACTTGCTTTTAAACTTTTGCTTAACAGTTGTGCTTGATTGTGTTGACTGATAATAAGTAGCGCTATATCAGTACCAGTTCCAGCTATGTTTTCAGTTTTGCATCAGTGCAATAGCAGCAGCTTTGCAGTTTTCTTGTATTTTGTTTACTGCAGATGAGCAACTATACTGCAGGACCAAACCGCTAGCAGGTGTTGTTTTTGTTTAGCGGCAACAGTAGGTAAGGAGAGGTAAGCTAACTGCTTGGTTGACTCATGTCTGTCCAGATTTATTCAGTTATAGTAAGCTTGGAATTTTTTTGTACTCTCCAAAAGTGTAGTTCAGCAAGTTAGTTCCTTTTTGTGTAGTTCTTAATTCAGTTTCATTATTGTTTTCCTAGACTAGTAATTCAGTTTATAATTTTAGCATCTAATTTTAGTTAGCTAGTAATTTTAGTTTCTAATTTTAGTTAGCAATTTCAGTGCTTTATTTCAGTTTTGCAATTTGAATTTGTAATTCCAGTAAGTAATTTCAGTCACTAATTTCAATTAGCATGATACAAGTGTATTTTTCAGTAAAGTGATAGTGGCTACAATTGCTTTTTATAGGAATTAATACATACAGAAAATCAGTCTTAAAATTTGTATTTCATTGGTGCTCACAGATCATGATTGATCCATGGCTAATCGATGTTCTTGTAGATGTCAACTTCAAGGGAGAAATGGAATCAGGCAATGCGGATCGTTCCAAGTTTCTTGTTTCTTGAGTGAAGATCTAGGAGAAATTTGTGCACGTTGTTTTTGGAGCCAATCTTTTTTTTTTTTGAGCCATGTGATATGTAAATTGTGCTTCCCTAAACAACCATTTATGTCCACATAAAGCTTTTGTATGTCTATTCATAGAACCCTTTGTTATGAAACTTTGATCAATGTTAGTGCAGCCTATATTTTATTTTAAATATTGTTTGACAACATGAGAAAGTCATCTATGATCACTGCAAAGGTTCATAGTTTGAAACTTTTTTATTATCAAATTTCTATGTAAACTTACTACTAGGAATTCATTATAAGTTGCTACTCTCGTTATTTTAATAAATGCCCTTAGTTTGCAGTTAATCATATTTTCCCAGCTTTTGCAATAGATCTTAGAATAACTTGCCCCCTTAGTAGCTTATACAATGCTTATTTCAATAATTTGCCCCTCAATGCAGTTTGTCTTTTTTTAATAAATTGCTCTAGTTGGCAGCTAGTTTTGCATTATTTCTATATCTATAAGAATTATTACTCACTTTTACAATATATAAGTTGCAACAAACTCTCGCTAGCAACTCGATCCATGTAATTTGCTTTTAAATAATGTAATATAGGGCTAGCACTTTGTGTAAATACTATATAACAATTTTATTACATTCCCATGATAACAATTGATGTGCATGCTATGTAAAAAAACTTAGTATATTTTTTATGTAGCAACTTTAGTATTAGGAGATAGTAACTTCTTTAATAAATCTTTAAGCACATATTTACACATAAATTGCCACTAAAATAAAATTTCTTGAAATATAAGCAAGTATGATATAGTGTAAATGGATAGAACATTTGAAAGTTATATATAATCATTTAATAAAGAGCCTTGACGAGCTGATCCGTCCGTCCCATCCACCTAGCAGAAGGCACACGCGCGGGGGCTAGTATAGTTGTCAGACCAAGCTGGGAGAGCTGTCGGAACTGGGACGAGCTGTCGGAACTCAGACGCATGCCCGTGTGTGGGGCTGGAGTCGCGCGGTAGCCGAGTGCGCGACCGGTCGCGCGTTATCTGCCTCCTATCTGATATCTGATCTGAAAAAATTACTCCTCTGTCCTTATAGATATAAACAACACAGTGTTCAAATTTAAGGGATTTTATTTAAACAAACACTAAGAAAAGCTTCCTAAAAAACACTTAAAAAAGCAACATTCACGTACACAAGTGACACAACGGCACACATTCCAATTCCAACGAACAACAACAATCTACTGACAACACGGAGAGAAATCAAAGTGTGCACACGTCACGCGGCTGCGGCTCTCGCCTTCCTCTGGAGAAGCCGGGCCAGAAGGTGCTCGTGCGGCACGGTGGTCCCGAACCCGGCGGCGAGCTGGTCGAACGCGGCCACGCTCGCGTGCGCGCGCGGCATCGTCCAGGGATCCACGATCTCCTCCCCGGAGACAGCGGAGATCACACGGGTCCCCGCGGCGCACGAGCCCAGTATGACGTCGAGCAGGCCGGGGCTCCGCCCGTGCACGAACGGGCCGTCACCGGCACCGCTCGGGAAGTCCGCCGCTATCCCGGCCTCCATCACGGCCATCCGCGCCTTCATCTCCCCCGCCAGCTCCGCGCGCTCCGCCTCCGCGTCCGCGAGCACCGCCGGGCGCGACAGCGGCGACACCTCGTCGTGGAAGAACCGCGCCCAGAACCTGGCCGCGGCGCGCGCGGCGGGGGCTCCCGCGGGAGCAGCGCGGGCGGGTACCCGCGGCTCTCGGGCCACGCCTCGTCGACGTACTCGATGATGACCAGCGACTCCGCGATTGGCCGGCGGCCGTCGACGACGAGGACGGGGACTTTCCCGTGAACCGGGTTCAGGCGCAGCAGGGCGTCCTTGTCGTCCAGGTCCTCCTCCACGTACTCGTACTGCACGCCCTTGAGTGCCAGAGCGTTCCGGGCCATGGCGGCGTGCGCGCTGCCCCATGCGCCGTGCAGCCTCACCTCCGTCGCCTCCGGCATTGCGGCCATCAGCAGCTGAGCTTTGACACTCAGGAATATGGGGTGTCTGCTTATTAGCCACTGACCTATTACTATAAGTACTAGCTGGCTATACCTTCTTGCGCTTTAAGACAGAATTTTGTTTGCTAATCTTTCGACGTACGTGGATGTGCCTGTGCTTTGCCAAATCTTGCAGGTCTTCTAGCTTGTTCTTGTTTGACAAGTAGACAATTAGCGCACAGAAAATCATCAGAAAGCAATGAGACAGCACAGCAAAGTTGATAAGCAATTTTATTGCAGTGCCGTGCTGTGATCAGCTAAAGTGGGGAGAGTAGGAGCTTTCCACAGCGGCTCAATCTGGGCCTAATCGCCTAAGGCTAATCTCAATGGGGGTTTCATGGAGTTTCATGGGCATTAAATACGCCGACATGGCACAATATTTATTAAGAGAG
>JADLZL010003266.1:0-88866 GCA_015844335.1 Chrysopogon serrulatus | reverse complement strand
GCAAAGTAACAGAAGTAGCAGAGCTCACTCCATACATCATCTAAAACTGCTAGTGCATGAAACTACTAGGCATCACTATGAAACAGACAGATGCTAACAAAAGGGCGGGGTAGTGTCCATCAGCATGCTTTTCGACGAAGTTCTTCAATTTCTCTGCTTCAGTTGCCCTTGGTATTGTTGTCGCCCAGCAGCAGGTGCTTCGCTTGCTCTTCCTTTTTCAGAAGATCCACTGCAATCTGAAGCATAACAGATAGGGTTTTTTATATTAAACCAGATTTTTAGATTATTATTAATTGCATACTTTTTCAAGAAAACAATACTTGGAGTTTTAAATCAATTATTTATATAACTTCTTTTTTGATAAAGTCTATTTTGTTAATAAAGTATCAACTTAGTCTAATTTATCACCTCGCGGCTGATGTGGGGTCACGTAGAACGAATGTTGTAGAGCTATGTAGTTAATTAGGCTAAAATCAACTTCATCCAAAACATCTAATACGAAAAGACAAAAGTAAGGAGGACCACATCTGATTTTGTAGGGCGAGAAGGAAATTAGAGATACTAATTTTTTTAAGGGCGATCCGAAGGATTTTGTTTTTCATTTGCTGGTGCTGGATCCATATTCCAGCGTGCGTCCTACGCTCGGCGTCTTGAAAATAATATAGCATACGCTAAGGGCAAGCTGTCACTCGCTTCGCACATTTCCGAGAAAGACAGGCACCGACTGACGGACACTGTGTGCCTAGCGAGTTTGAGGGCGAAGTCTGGTAGATTTGACGAACATATCTCTTTTTTCTTATCAATCATCATCATCAAACGGTGGACTGATATCACATCACAAACACATAATACGGTACATGCAAGTTTTTACACACAACTGTGAAGTGCTCGACAGTGATCCATCCTAAATTACAATAGATAGATTTAGCTTTCCGCAGGTATATTTTTAATGGATAAACACGTTTACCAGGACAAAACGAGAATCGAACAACAGACACACAAACACCTTTCTGCAAGATACTCCAAATGCGTACAGCAGATGGATCACTGTCAGGCACTCCATGACCTACAGCTACATCGACACTGACTTCGTGATCGAGCTATAGGTACCAGCAAGCAGATCTTTATGCGGAGGAAACGCAGCAGAAGCAGCAGAGTTTCAAGATCCTGTTGATAACTCCTCCGCGTTTCGGCGGCGGGTTGCTCGGTGGCCTCTGCCTCGCGGTCGCGGTCGCGGTCGCGGAGTCGTCTCTTCCCATGCGGCCCGACGACTCCTGAGCTCCCTCCATCATCAACGAACTGGGCAACCAATGAACACGCACAAGCTCCACGACACCAAAACAACCTGAGCAGTTGAGAGAGCTACTTACCTCTCTACGCCTGGAGCGTAGCTTAATTTGAACGGATGGGTACCATATTTATACATAGGTTTCCTTGGCATTTTTACCACAAATGTGGAGACATTTCACGCCTGTTTCGGGGTACAAGCAGGAAAAAGTGCGCAGCAGCCCTGGGACGTACCGACGGCGCAGGAGATCCTTACGTATTTTGGTGCCTTTCTGAAAGGAAGTGGCCGCTTGATCGAACCGGGTCAAGGAGAGAACCTTTTTTACCACTCACACTCACACAAATGCAAGGTAAGTTCTCACGTTTTTGCGTGTGTGCCTTCGCCAACAAGGTCACAGCCAACAAAAATTCAAAACGGTTCCTGTACTTTACTCGATCGCATTGCATGCAAAAGGTTCCATATTTTCATGTTTCCCTCATCATCGACGAGCAAGGGTTCAAATCTGGCGATCGATGGATCTGATTCTCGATCCTGTGTACCCCAGCACAGAGTAGTTGCAAGCAAATTGTTCTGACGGTGGCTTTACAGTGGGGCCCACCAAATCTTGACGCTTGGTGCCTTACGCCAGAGCCGAAGTCACCGCGTTTCACGAGTGGGCGTATGCACGTCTCATCTCGGAATAAAGCTCTCTTTGCAAACAGAGTCGTTCAAGTGGTGATAGATGACGCCAAATCAGGTACTTCTACTCCTAGGTGGAACTCAGAACTCCTCGTTGTAAGAGAAAAAAATGCAGGGTTTGTATTTCACATGAAAACTTGTGACAACTGCCGCGACGGAGTGGGCTGGTAGGCTTCCTGAGGTTAAAAATGTTATGTTTGCTTTTTTTAAAAACCTTATTTGCAATTTTGGTAAAACAATTTCTCAAGGGGGTTGAATTTTGGCTCACCTCTCATTGATTTTTAGAGACATATAGACACAATCCCTTTCCGTCCGTCTCTAAAAGAAGCTTTCGTTAATAGTTATTATTGTACATTGAACAACATACAACACTATCACATGGACACATACATATGAACCTAAGAATACTAGTTTCCATGACAATGAGACAGAGCTGCTGAAGACACACAACCGTAGACTCAGAGGCCTTGATTCATCTCATTTTATTTTATTTTTTTGGTATTGTGAGAAGCAGCTCATGCTCAGTACAGTATCAGATTCCCGATGACCCTTCTTCAACTTGTTGTGGTAAGGTAAGGCATCTTTTGCTTTGGGGAAGAACGTGACAGCTGAAAACGATGGAAGATGCATGAAAACACTTACGGAGGCCTTGTTTAGATGGTGAGAGGAGAAAGATTGAAAAGTCCTGTAGCACTTTGTTTTTATTTGGTAAATATATATTGTCCAATCGTGGTCCAACTAGGCTCAAAAGATTCGTCTCGTGATTTACAATCAAACTATGCAATTAGTTATTTTTTTATTTATATTTAATGTTCTTTACATGCGGCAAATCATTTGTGGGAGGAGAGAGATTGAAAAGTCCTGTAGCATTTCGTTTGTATGTGGTAAATATTGTCCAATCGTGGCCCAACTAGGCTCAAAAGATTCGTCTCGTGATTTACAACTAAACTGTGCAATTAGTTATTTTTTATTTATATTTAATGCTCTTTATATGCGGGTATAAATTGATGTGATGGAGAGAGAGTGGAAAAACTTGCAAGTTGCAGGTGCATCTAAACAAGGCCGGAGTATTATTATTATTAAACTGTTGGGCACAAGCCTTTGGTGCAGACGAGACAAGTAGGACTCATGAAGTACTCATTATAGAGGTTCCACAAGAGGTCAGTGGTCAATTGGGATGCCCAATAAAGGTTATTATTATATACAAAGGTTTAGGGAAAGAAATGGAAAACCGCAAAACGGTTCAGTGAAGACGAAGCAGTCCGTTGAAGTCATGTGAATAATTGTCACTGAAGAACGAATAAGTGTCTGAATATTTGAGTAGTTGATGTTGCATGGCCTCTCCAGGGACGAATAAGCTAGCCCCAAATGTATTCGTTATTAAAGACCAAGGAAACTTGGCATGCAAGTACAAGGAAAAGTGCATGAAGAGACACAAGGTTCACTACGCATGTACCCACGTCATCACATTAAAAAAAAGCATGTACACCAAGCCATATTTAAAAACTGTGGATCCTGCCATGGAATTCTGGAATGTTCGCTTGTCTTATCAGCCGTTGGAACAGTATTTTTCTCTCACAGCAAATCAGCTGGCTTGTCTTATCAGCCGGCTTATATGACCAGCCGAACACCCCCACGTATGCCCTCTTGAAGTTAAAAAGTGAGTTGCTTGAGGTGCAAGGCTCACTGCTTGATGTTCAAGTCATGCAGGTTTGTGAAAACTGAATGCAGAGACTTGACCAGTGAGACCAGACTAGTGTGTTGAGAGCGCTAGCGTGACTAATGAGTGACTGCCTGTGTGGGTTTGAAGTCGTCCACAGGTATGTGATTCTGATGCCTTCACTGGTCGGCAACTCGGCATGCATGCAACACAACCGCATCATATCGATTTGTTACGCGGAAACGCGGACTCGGCTAGCTGTGCGACGTCCGTTTTGAGCATACGTCCTTTCGAGACAATGACTGAACAAGCATAGTAAATAACTAGCTAAACATAGACCGTTTACCTGGCCAGCTTGGAATGGTTCAAGTGCCGCTACTTGCCTACCTTTTTTTTTTTTCCGCCCAAAGAGATGCCAATAAGCAATAATCTGTCGCCCAAAGAGATGCCAATAAGCAAGAATCTGTTGACGTATCGCGTACGTTTCTCGGCGTCCGCCGGGAACTTTTACGCGCTTTTGGTCCGTACGTGCTTGTACGCGTCGCGTACATGCATGCACCATGTAGGATGAATATACAAATTCTATAGTCGGCATCGTTAAGCTCTCTTCCTCGGCAGAAAAAAAAACAGAGTACCGTTATTGGTTGATGCAATAATGGAATATATTCAGATGACAGATTCATAGAGAAACACTTATGGCATGGAAACTTGGAAACTTAGGGCATGGTACTTGGTACATAGCGTATGGTTGATGGAATGCATAATCTAATGTGTGGTTGAGCTCCAAATGCATGGAAACTTATGGCATGGTACTTGGTAAATTTCATGAATATTCGTGAAAGCTTCAGAGAACCTGCTCCGATCCTGGGTTATATCTTGCCATCTTCAGAGAATTTGCATGGGGGGAGAAAAGCAAATCTTCAGAGTTCAGAGAAATTGAGAGGCATAATTCTATCGATCGTGGTGTTCACTTTAGAAGCCGTAATATAGGCGTTGTAAAGTTTTAAACATAGGATTATAGGAACACAAGGTCTGGACCTGCAGACTGCAGTTGTGATGTTTCGACCAAATTGTCAGATTCACAGAGGAGTGTTAACCCTTTGGCTCATATATATTATCAGATTTAGAAAGAATCTCATATTCTCATGAGTCATATACATGGTTGAGACCTGATTCTTAGAACTCGCAAATGATATATAGAGACATAGACCAAACATTAAAGATTTTATTCCAGAACAACCTATTTTACACGACAGTTACATTCCCATTATATTGCACACAGGATTCCAACACCTTTACACAACACTGAATAACAAGACCAGCCACAAATAATCGAATAAAGCAATGAAGTACAAGGACTCAATAATACAGATTTCAAGAACCATACAGCTACTAACAGCGTATAGGAAACAATAATTCGGCTACCTTAGATCCTGACATGTGTTTTAACTCTGTATCGATCACTTTGTCTTGGGAGATAAGCACCCGCAGAGGTAGTTCCAAATGCTCTTCTTCACGCCGTTACGCTTTGCCTTTGCCATCGTTCTTTTCACCCCCAAGAAAAACTCGCTCTTAGCTCAACACGTCCAAATGCTTCAAGAAGATGTTCCTGAAAATAACAAAATTATACTATTAGGTACCTCACACAAGACACCTTAATATTTTGCTCACAGTGCAAATGACAAAACGAACTATATATGACATCATATATATAGTTGGTGATAGAATTAACACAAGTGAGATATGCAATCATATACGTATAGAAGCATCTGCATGCATGCATCTCCAGAGAAAGATTGTACGTACGTACCTGAAATAGAAGCTTCTCTGAAACTGATAAAAAGCTCCTCTGAAACTGATGAGCAATGAGGAATGCAAGAGTGGTGCCTTTGATGCAAAGCCTGCTGGTCCTTTTATAGGCATATACCACATGTAGTAAGTTCGCTGAAGAGTATCACCCTTTACCTTGTCTTAGTAATTGTCCGAGATATTACGTGGAAAATCTCACGACAGTAGAAGTAGACACATGAATTTTCAGTGAAGAACGAGTCCAGTCGATGCTTCATTTCGAGATCCTTGTTGCTGCCTGCATACGCGTAAATAAAAAGAAAAAAAGAAAAGGTCGCGTGTAACGTATAGCGGGTGTTGCATCTGTTGTGACGGAAACGGAAAGCTCCATCCAGTCGATTGAAAGGTTCAGCTCAGGAGTTACTCGGCAGTTGAAGGGATCGCCGCGTCCGTGCTTGCGGAGGGAGGCGGCGGCAGTGGGAGGAGGACGAGGACACGGGCAGAGTGTAACGCCGCGTCCGTGCTTGCGGAGGGAGGCGGCGGCAGTGGGAGTTAGGAGGACGAGGACACCCCTTTCAACTTCCGGTTTGGTACTAAAGGGAACTGCTACAGTAACCAGCCCAATAGTCGGCCCATCATCTTGGCCCAGCGGGTGTCAGATCCACCCACCCTTAAGGACTCGACGTCCCCGTCGAGCGGACCGACAATTGTCCAGGACCGACTCTCTTGGCCACGTCCGCATTACCAGCTCCCGTACAAGTGCCATGCCCTCTGACCATGCGCTTGTCGTCGATCCATTCCAGAAACCATGGAGTTGGCTCAATACCATTTGTAACGACATGGATCCACTCTACATGGGCCATGGCACAATTAACGCCGCAAAGGTTGCAACCGGGTTAACTCTCTCCCGTGACCGGCCTTTTAACTTGGTTCAGCCCCTTTCCAACTTCCGGTTTGGTACTAAAGGGAGGTACTGTGCCGGCGCTACAGTAGCCATCTGCTACAGTAACCGCAATTCAGCCCAAGCCCAATAGTCGGCCCATCATCTTGGCCCAGCGGGGTGTCAGACAGAGAACGCCAGAACACGGGTTGGGCGCGCGGCGGACCGAGCGCCGACGAGGCATGCAGTACGTACTGACGCTCGTCGCTTCCAGAAATCATGGACCATGGGCCATGGCACAGGCATGCATGATCGACGGCTTGATGAGACCATGCAATTACCTCGCCGTCGTCGGGCACCACGGCGGCCGGCCGCCGGCGTCATACGGAAAATTGAACCGGCCAAAATGGTAGGACGGAAAGGAGAGAACTGCGACAATTTCCCAAAGTTTTCCCGATGATTTCGCGAATTTGTGTGCAGCGGCAGCGCGAGAGTGCAAGTGACTGAGTAGAGACCACACACGGCGGGGGAGCAGGGAGCCTTTCGTTTTGGTTGCAACTGCGATGTGCTAGTAGGCTCGCGTTGAATTTGAAGTCCTGAACCAATGCGCGTGATTCATTTTTCCAACTATTATACGCCCTCGTTATCAGAAAATTAACTAAATTGCAGCACACCTCCAAGATTACAAATCAAATGTAGTACAGTAAGTAGTACACACTCCATCACTAGCAAGCTTCGATTAATCCTATGTAGTACCCTAGCGTCCGGTTGGCCAACTATATATGGCAGCCTGCTTATTGCATAATATCCTATTATCCAACTACACCATGAATACTAGCTATCACACGAACACATCAGTATGTATATGAATCTAGCTAAATACTGCAACTTCACTGTGGAAGAGAGAAGCCTGAAGAAGCATCAGAGATGACCAGAGTGGATCCATCTCAATCATCCGTCTTGGATGAAGAAAAGCAGCTGCAGAGCATAGCAAGCATGCTCTTCTTCACGCCGTTGTGGTCGTTCTGCATCTTTCCTTCCTTCCTTCCTTCCTTCCTTCCCTTGGGCGAGCAACCGGAAACAATGGAAGATGAAACCTGAAGCTAGCTAGAGGGCTGCTCTTGAAGCCTTGAGCTGATGAGCAAGCCAAAGCTGAGTGTGCAAACCAGCTGCACTCCTCAAGCCTATATATATAGCGTGTGCGGTGTGCCAAATGCCAACGGCCAATGAGGCTACAAGCTTAAGCCCTCCGTCAGCTACTTGGGGACGTGGGCGACTTGGCCAGCGACGAGGAAAAGAGACGAGACAAAAAGAAACAAGAATTTTTTTTGGTCTCCTTATTCTGCAGCAGTTTAGACTATTTTGCAGTCAGTGAGTCAGAGACAACGACCGACCAAACTTGGCCCACACGTATGTGCGTATACGTAGTCATGTACTACTACGCAGTACGCGGTGCAAAGAATACGTACACAAGATTGAACGTAGACCAGGGCATGGTTAAATGTACATTGTACTTGCCCTTCTCACTTTAATTGAGCTGACAGAATGTTCAAAAGTGGTATCGTTAAAAAAAAAGCGTAGTATATTTCTGAACGGCTTCACTAGTAGCTGCACGACTCGCGGACAGCAACAAGTGCACAAGTGATACTGGTGAGTGCGTGACTTGACCTGGGCCAGCTCCTCTGATGCGTTTCGGTTCTGGTGATCTGGTCGGCATGCACGGAGCAAGACCACACATATATTACGCGTTAACGGAGACTTTGTCCGCGGTCTGATGACTACCGGGGAATAAAGTTCCCTTGGCTAGCTGAAGCATCTACTGACCTTGGTTTATTTAGGACTGCGCTTTTTTTGCCGTGTTTGGAACGGTTCGACACTCCAGAAATTTAATATATAAGTCTTGTTAAAGTTACAAAATGTGACTTGGAATAGAGGCATAGAGATATTTTTTAAAAAAAAATAGAAATGAGGGAGCAGTATTTATGTTCTTTTTGATGCCCCAGGTCCATTTGTGCTTGTGTGTGTCCATGAAGAGATACCTGTGAAAGAGCTACGATGCACCTTGCAACAAGCAGAGAGTTTGAGAGTATCGTGTACCTTGTTCTGAAAGAAGAAAAGGAGAAAGAAAAGGATAAGCAGAGTATTCAGTTATTCTTTTTGTTTTTTCAGGTACAAGTAGTTGCTAAGCTTCCAGTGGACTACGACCTGATTGGGTGATTGATAAAAGAAAACACTTTTTACGGGCCTGCAGTTGCTCTCCCAATGCATAGAACATGGCATGACAAATCTTAGAAAACTCCTGTCAACTTCGGAGGCTCTGCTTTCAGTTCATTTGAAACCAAAGGCGGATGCTGCACGTATGATCTTAGGGAGAGGCTTGCTTCTCCCGGTTTAGAAAATAGAAAAGCTTTGGCTCGTATGGCTGCACGTAGTCAGGTTCTCATAATGTTCTTACTGTTGAAAAAAAAGGAAAAGAGCATGAAAAAGGAAATAATCATGAGCAAAGTCCTTTATTTCTTCTTCATTCATTTTTAACTAAAATGTCGACAGCAATACCTCAAAAGTTACACTCGCCAATCATTCATCTATCTTCTTCTTCTTCCTCCTTCCTCCCCCCTTTGTCCTTCCTCCACAAAAATTGGCCCCTTGTACGGAAGGCGACAGGGAATCTTGAACTCCTCCTACCCCACCGTTTGGAAATCAGTTTGGTAGAATCAAGACATACTACAAGTTTTGTAGAATCAAGACATACTGAAATTAAAATGATCTTGAACACAAGAACTATGGGGGGAATAGGAACGTGTGCAGACTGCAGACTGCAAACACAGCGTTAAGCGAATTGACGCGTCATGGATATGTTTTCATGTTTCAGTTTTAGATACTCATATACTCCTAGAGTAAATTCATCAAACCACAGGTTCTATATAGCCTTAGTTGCACATAACCCAGATTTTGTTATAAATACACAAAACATGCACCAAACAGTATCTATTGCAGCGTTTTATTATGACTAACTCATGATGGGTAATGAACACATAAAAAAACTTGTGTTCCAAGGACTGCATGTAACTGTAACACGTCGTTTTCGAGAAAAATCAGAAAGACCAAAACCAAGATGCTCATCTCTGTTTTTTTTTTTTTTTATAGCAAAGATGGATTTGAGCTCATTTTATATAGGAGCAAAACAGGGGAGATCCCAAACAGAGGAGTATGATGTTTTGCATTTAATACCCAAAACACAGCTAGTTCATACAGGACTAGAAACAAATTGAATTAAATCAAGCAACTGAGACCATCGACTCGTTACACCTTTCATGACTCACACAACAAATGAACAAATACATACAAAACGACCAGACACGAACAAACAAATTAGCACAGTGGCTTATTGCATCTGCCATTAATAAAACAACTTCCGACGACATATAGCTTGGCAAGCTCAGAATATGGAATTGTGGTGCTATTGAGCTCTGAATGAATCAGTCCCTCGTCTGGGGTGACGAGCAGCCGCAGAGCAGCTTCCAGATGCTCTTCTTCACCTTGTTACGGTTAGGGCCTCCCATCCTTCCTCCAACGGCTGCCGGAGGGGCAACACAACAAGAAGCTGAGAATCTGAGATGCTCCAAGAAGATGTTCCTGCAAACAGAAAACAGACGCAGACATGATGAGCAGAAGTGCTGGGAAACTACTGATGGCTGTCTTCCAATACTGCAACTAGACATGTACTGCATATAGATAGTACAGGGAATGCAACTGCATCTCCACTTGTCCAGGAAAAGAAGATACCTGAGATTCTGAGAAGCAGCACTCTCTGAAACTGAACTGAGCAAGGCAGGCTTGGCTTCTTTTGGTGGTTTGGTGCAAAGCATGCTTGGTCCTTTTTATAGGTGTTACGCATGTAGCGACTGCGCTTAGGAGTATACGCTGATACTTGGTTTAGTATTGTACGAGAGTTTACTTGGAAAAGTTGGGCAGAATCCGCATGAATATTCACTGAAGAAGCAGTCCAGCTTCCAGGAGTCGATCTTGAAACGTCTGGGGTTCCCACTGGCAACTGCTCGGCACTGGCTTAACTGCATGCTCGGATAGAACGACGAGCCTTGGAGTCCAAGGAAGTGGAAGCACTACATGTTGTTTGATTTTGGGTGGTGTGGAGGAGGGGGGAATGGGGCATGCGGCTAAATGAAAGTTGCAAGTTTTTCCACTCTCTCTCCATCACATCAATTTCTACCTATATGTATGGAGCATTAAATGTTAGTAAAAAAATAACTAATTATACGGTTTAGTTGTAAATCACGTGACGAATCTTTTGAGCTAGTTGGGCCACGATTGACAATATTTGTCAAATGCGGCTGAATAATCATTTGGTCAAGGCCTTGGTCGTGTGATCGTGTCAAATCAAAGGTAGTACTCCGTACACTACGTACGTACAAAATATGCAGTGGACTTTCGAGTAGAATGCGTCGGAGACTTTTGTGCGTGCATACGATACGCGTTAAAAAAAAAAAGAAAAAAAACTACGCGGCTACGCAGCGTACCGCAGGGGGTGCTTGGTGGCGACGAAAAGCTGGCCCTGTTGATGGTCGAATTGTCGAAATATTATACAACAATCCCCAATTCCCCATGGACGACGACATTAGGGACCGCACCGCACGGAAGATGTATGTACACTGGCGAACAGGAGGCCGCGCCGGCGAGGAGGCAGCCAGCACCCATGTAAGCTGGTCAGGCTCGGTGACGCGAACCTTGCCTTCGCCAGTTCGCCGGAGTCCGGACAAGTGTCTGTCGTTGACGTTCCAACGGCCATTGGACCGAACGAAAGCGAACCGGATTTCCGACACGTCGTGACGGGGCGCTGGCTGGGCCAAAATCCGGCCCCGTTATCTAAGACTGCCCTATGTGGAGGCCCATTGAAAGGTTTGGTCCATGTGGCCTTGACGGCTTGACAGGCGTCGTCTGTCTTCATCTCTTGCCTCGTGTAGTATGAGACAGCGCCTGCCAAGACGAGGTGCTACTGTTGTGTGTTTTTTTTTTTTTTTTTGACGATGAACGAGAGTTTTTTATTTCAACAGCACGAGGCTGAGATAATATTTACATGGTCTATGCAAATAGCTTGCAAGATTGTCTGAATAGGACAGGGAGAGCTATGAGCACAGGAACAAGAGACCTCAGGTGAATGAGGCAAAGAAGGAGAATGACTAAAAGCCTGTCGAGCTAAAGTGTGCGCCGTCTGATTCTGTTGTCTGTCAACCTTGAAGACCGTAGAACCTGTATTCTCAGTGATATTGAGAAATTTTTGAGTGAAGAACTTGATGCGCCAGTCCGGGGGATTGGATAGATCTGCAGAGTTGAAGTAACAGGCTAACTGCTGATTGTCAGTTAGGTAGTTGGTGTTGTGCAGTTGCAGTCCGCTAGTGATTTGTGCAGCTAGAGTCATTGCTGCAGCTTCGGCCATTAGAACCGAGTTGCAGTTGGCCATTTGCGCTTTGACGTAGATACTGTTCACCATTGGGCCCTGCAAATTTAGGATAAAAACACAAAGACCAACTAATCTTGGTTGTGATAGAATGGTGTCAGGGGAGATGGAGGCGTCAGTATAACATTTGGGTCCTGGCAGCAGTGCTGGAAGCATAGGCAGGATAGGAGGTGATGGTTGGCGTGGACCTGTACTTCGGTTGGAGGGGGAACCTGCAATAGAAAAAGTCATACCTTCATCTTGTGGGACGATCTCCTGGATGAATGAATAGGAGGCAAGATGTGCCGCCACTGCCTGATGGACTTGGGTTGGAGACCATTGCCTTTTATTAAACCTGTAGTCATTTCGAGCTTTCCAAAGGTACCATAAAGTAAGCAAAGTTTTTTGAAAGTGATCGTCAGTGCTATTAGGAGGAATAAGAATAGGCAAATTATTTTGGACACCATCACTCTCAACAGGAAAATTTGAAGAGCGGATGGGAGGCTGGAAAGAAAACCAAACAGCCCTAGGGAGATGGCATTTAAAAAATAGGTGATCATCATTTTCAACCAGACCGCAAGTGGAGCAAGTTTTGTCAATGTGAAGAGTGAAAGTAGAGGCACGATCGGCCGAGGCAAGCGCCCGTCTGATGAGTCTCCAAATAAAGGTTTTAATGATGGGGGGCAGGTTTTTATTTTTCCAAGTGCGTTGTAAAATATGGTTAGCATCAGGGTGAATACTCCTAGTACCAGTAGTAGGCAAAGTAATAAGACTCTGAGTACTCAAGTGCTTGTAGATGTTCTTGGTGGTACAGGAGCCGTCCCTGGCTGGAGTCCATCTAAGAACATCAGGTTGGTTATGGGGAACAGGCTTGACATTAGCTATGGTCTGGACAGCAGTATCATCAAATATATTAGAGAGAAGATTAAAATTCCAAGAGTGGGTGTTAGTATCCCAAAGTTGAGAGATCGTGGCAGGCAAAGGAGAAATAGTAACAGGCAGATTTAAGTGATTATGGATGGAGTTCCAGAGAGGACACCACGGAGTCGACCAAATGGAGTTGTTACCTGCATGAAGCTGAATGGTGATATTAGGCAGGAGTTCCGATTTGACCTTGAGGATGGAAGACCAGAAGATGGAGCGCGGCCCTTTATCC
Organism: Chrysopogon serrulatus; assembly: GCA_015844335.1. NCBI lineage: Eukaryota > Viridiplantae > Streptophyta > Magnoliopsida > Poales > Poaceae > Chrysopogon > Chrysopogon serrulatus. The sequence goes on along the minus strand of JADLZL010003266.1, from coordinate 75,961 downwards.
CCTGCTGTCCAAAAAGAGTCATTGGGAAAATACTTAGCTTTTAGGACTGCAGTAAGGAAAGGATTTTTATTAGTAGCGAGGTTCCACGCTGCATGGATGAGAAGGCTTCTGTTCACTGTGGCAATATCTCTGATTCCAAGCCCACCATTGCTTGTGGGTTGGCAAATGTCGTCCCAGGATCTGTAAGCTATTGGGGAGGTCGGATTGTCGTCTTGGATACCTGTCCACCAAAATCTGCGTAGGATCGTAGTGATTTTGCCTACAAAAGTCTTAGAGAAGAGGACAGTGGACATGTAATATATAGGTATAGAAAATAAAACAGACTTAATATAAGTTAGTCTCCCAGCATGATTGAGCTTATTAGCTTTGACAGTGCTTAATTTAGCATGGAATTTGTTATAAATAAACTCATAGGCTTTTTTTTATCATTATGATTGAAAATAATGGGGTGGCCAAGATGCATGGTGTGGGGTTGTAAATCAGAGACAGGGGAAAATGGATTTGATTTGAAGTTTCATACGTCTGGGACATTCCTACTTCATGGAAGATTTGTTAAGGTTAGGGGTTTGGCCAGAACGGTTGCAAAAGTCGTGGAGAATATCAAAAATGGTGGAGGCTTCAAAGAAGGCTAGCGTAACCACGGAGGATTAAATCATCGGCAAAACGTAAGGGAGTGGATAGGAGGGCAGTTGGGACCAAGGGATATGCCAAGGAGGTTGGAGCTGGCAAGCGCGGTTTGAAGCCTAATGGAAAGTTCGTTGATGGCAATGACAAACAGGTAAGGGGATAACGGGCATCCCTGGCGAATGCCCCTGGTCGGAGAGAAAGAATTAGAGGGTTCACCATTGACCAGTATAGAAAAAGAAGTCGTGGTGATGCAGGCGCGAATGAGGTTGATGAAAGCCTCATTGAGACCAATACGAGCAAGAGCAGAGGTAAGGAAGTCCCAACTGAGCCGATCAAAAGCTTTGGCCAGGTCAATTTTGAGAAGGAAGGCTTGCTGGTTCCAAGATTTGAGGTTAAAAGAGTGCACAATTTCCTGGGTAATAATGATGTTGGAAGAAATATGTCTATTAGGAATGAAAGCGGCCTGGGATTGATGGATGTAGTTGGGGAGGTGGGGTTTGAGTCTCTCAGCAAGGGATTTAGCAATAATTTTGTAAATAACATTGCAGAGGCTAATGGGTCTGAAATCCTGAGGTAAAGTAGGCTGAGTTTTTTTCGGAATAAGAACAATGTGAGTATGATTAAGGTTCGGGTGCAAAGAAGCAGTAGAGTAAAACTGAGTTACGAGGTTGCAAACATCTTGTTTAATCCAGTGCCAAGAAGACTTGTAAAAAAGGGCATTGAGACCATCGGGACCTGGGGAGGCATTGTTGCGCATTTGTTTAATGATGCAGTGAATTTAATCAGCATCTGCACGTGACACATGTCAGTATCCATTTCCCATAGGGGGGTGTGTGTGTCTGACTAGCCAATTCTCGGATAGTTGAATACTTTTTTTTTTTTTTTTGGAAACACGGATAGTTGAATACTTGGGTACACGAGTCGTGCGAAGGGTTGGATTTGGAATAAAATCCCTTTCAATTTCAGCTAAAATATCCTCGGATCAGCAAAGTACCTGTCATCCATACGTAGTTACGGACACACTGAACAAGTCCTGTCGACGTATGTTTTGATCTGTTTATTTATTTATATATGCTCTCTTACTTGCCGGGACAAAGTTGACCAAAGCAGATATGCACGACCCTTCAAGACGATCACTGAAGAACAAGGCAAAAGCTTTTGCCTGTGGGGACTAGGCAAGGAGCGAAAAATAAAGCTGGGTATACGATTCCATTCCAGCACCAGCTCACAGTTTGCTTCTGCTAGCCTCAGCAGACAACAGCTACTAGTAATAACGATACCGTGTCGGATTCAACATAGAACGACAATGAATAATGAGGCAAGCTGCAGCTGTTAAGCAAGCCAGAGTTTCTCTATTTTGGTTTTTTAGCTACCTCTCTTGCAGTCGGATTCCTGATTGCCCACAGGAAAGAGACCTCGTTGGACACTTTCAGTGACGAAGCTCTACCAAACCGTCCCAGAGAACTCATGGACGACAGCAAAAACTACACTTGGAGCCGGATCACAGCGGAAGCTTTACTAAATTTGATTGGACCAAGCCATCGTTTCTTGGGCTTTCTAGACAAGTGTAGAGAGCCTTCTGGACGATTAGTGCAATCATAGTATGTCCGCCCAGCTGGCAATGCCATCCCAACCGTCAGAAACCGACTCGATTACCTTCACAAAAGGAATAAAGCCAAACCTAGGCTCCTACGAGTAGTGTTAGCAGGGGTCTAGGGGATATTTGGCTCGACTCCAACAATCTTAAACTTGTACGAGTACTCCAACTCAGAGCAACAGGAACAGCACTATATATAGTTGCCTCTGCGCCTCGGCCTTCTTGCACCAGCGCCACCTTCCTTTCCCTCCCAGCTTCAGCTTCACACCTTCACAACCTTCGTACACCCGGCGAACTCTGCAAGAAACTCGTGCCAGGATCGAGCATGGCAGCCAAAACGCGCACCATTGGCATGGGCATGGACTACTCGCCGTCCAGCAAGGCCGCGGCGAGGTGGGCGGTCGACAACCTGCTCAAGGCCGGCGACAGGATCATCCTCGTCCATGTCCTCCCCAAGGGGGCGGACGCCAGCCACAAGGAGCTCTGGAAGAGCACCGGCTCGCGTAAGTAGAATCATCATTGGGTTTTCACTTCTGCTGGTATCTCTTTTGAGTTCAGACTCTTCTCCATCCCAAAGATTGTCAACTGAACCGTTGTTTTTGTTCCTTTTTTGTAACCTGATGAAGCTTTGATTCCTCTATCGGAGTTCATGGAGATGAACGTGCAGGCGAGGTACGGATTGAACCCTGATAAGGAGATACTGGAGATCCTGCAAGCTGCATCCAAGTCCAAGCAGGTAATATCTCTATAGCAGCTTCTGACTTGCTGGCAGAATTTTCTGTTACATGCCATCATGCGCGATAATGTGGTATCACGCAACTTCTTCACTCTTTTTTCAAGGGTCCTGCTAAATGATTAAGCTAGAGGATGAAAACTGTATTCTTGCATAAAACAGAATGCATAGTTTGCAACTGATATAGTCCAAAGTATTTTTGTATTTGTATTTAGAAAGGCCAGCACAATAGCAAGGACTATGGCCTAAATTCCACACCTAAATCTACAGACTGAGTAATATAGTTAGGACCCCATCAGAATTGTATCCAACAAGAAAAAAAGAGATACACTCAAATTCTCATATAAACTTGTGTTGTCGGAAGTCAGATTAATCATAATCTCAAATTTAATCAAGTTTAGGGTAGCTGGCCAGCTGCTATATGTGGCTATGATCAAACTTGAATCTTTTTCAGACATTACTGCCTCCTGTGTTATGCTCTAAAAGTGTGAATGCCTATGCAAACCAATCAGGAACAAAACAATGGGCCGAACACTTTCCAACTATTAAACAATCTGCAGAATTAGTAAGGGTATTGAGCAGCTGACGTATGAAAACATACAACCAATAGCTCTCCATGGCATTCCCTTGAGATTATATGTACGGCTTTGTCAACAGCTGTTTTTTACATTTTTGGTAAGGCTAAGGCAACAACTGTGCATTGTAAAAAGCACTTTCGAAGATTACCTGTTGCCTGCCTTCCATGGCTCCAACTATCTACAGAATTATTTTTCTTTTGGACAACAAAAAATGATATTGTATCCAAATATACCATTTAGTAAAATGTTTGCTTCTATGTCGGCTTGATCAGGTGGATGTACTAGCAAAGATTTACTGGGGCGATGCAAGGGAGAAACTCTGTGAGGCGGTAGATGATCTCAAGGTGGACTCCTTTGTGCTTGGTTGCAGGGGTTTAGGGCCGCTGAAAAGGTTAACATCAAACCTCTCCTCTGTCAAACTACAAGTACTTAGTCTTTGGCTAACATAGTTTCCTAATATTTTACATTTCAATGGATCTCAATGCAGGGCTCTCCTTGGAAGTGTCAGCAACTATGAAAACATACAACCAATAGCTCTCCATGGCATTCCCTTGAGATTATATGTACGGCTTTGTCAACGGCTGTTTTTTACATTTTTGGTAAGGCTAAGGCAACAACTGTGCATTGTAAAAAGCACTTTCGAAGATTACCTGTTGCCTGCCTTCCATGGCTCCAACTATCTACAGAATTATTTTTCTTTTGGACAACAAAAAATGATATTGTATCCAAATATACCATTTAGTAAAATGTTTGCTTCTATGTCGGCTTGATCAGGTGGATGTACTAGCAAAGATTTACTGGGGCGATGCAAGGGAGAAACTCTGTGAGGCGGTAGATGATCTCAAGGTGGACTCCTTTGTGCTTGGTTGCAGGGGCTTAGGGCCACTGAAAAGGTTAACATCAAACCTCTCCTCTGTCAAACTACAAGTACTTAGTCTTTGGCTAACATAGTTTCCTAATATTTTACATTTCAATGGATCTCAATGCAGGGCTCTCCTTGGAAGTGTCAGCAACTATGTAGTCAACAATGCAACATGCCCGGTTACAGTGGTGCGCGGACCAACTGGGTCGAGTGCCTGATCTTTTCTGCTTAAAAGGTGGAACTTTTGTAGTGCAAGGATTTTAGTACAACTGGGTTGACGTTGTTTGTGAGGATGATGTGTTAGCGCTGGAAATTAACTTCAGTGCTATTACTTGACATCTGTTGTCCAGTTGTGATATCTGTGAATTCCCCTCTGTTAAATCTTATCTATATTTATGCTTTTCTTTGTGAAATTATGTAAGAAAATTTTCACAGACTATATGAATGTGTCAGTGGTGAGTCTGCTTTTTCTATGCGCATGACAAGGCATCCACTACTAAAGATCAATGATTACTTCACAGGTTTCTGAAGAAAGAATGATAGCAAATGTAGCTGCTTTTTTGTACAAGTTATTTTGGTTCTTAATTGAAACTCAGGAGAAATAAGGGAACCCTACAGGTTGGCACTTGGTAGCTGCTTTGTTGAGGGCGCTAAAGACCAACTGATAGGCAGGTCTTGTAGCAGAAAGCCATTTCCAAATCAGTTCTTACAACCAAAAACAAGTTTGCAAGCAGAAAAGACACGCAAACCTCAGCATAAAAATATTTATTTCCAAATGGCAGAAAGATGTGCTTTATTCTTAAATTGCATCAGTGCTCTATACAATGTGAACCATCTATTCTGCATTTTCTTGCACAAATGTGAGAGTAAAAACTCTGATGAATACAATGCTTGCAAGAATGAGCCATCATGGAAGCACATGGTGGACAATATTGATCAGAACATCTTACCAGTGCCATCTTTGCGTGGAACAGAATCTTCAAGATCCATTCTGCGCCAGCTCCCAGCCAAAGATGACAACTGGTCAGTCTTATCATACAACCCAAGAAGACCACCTGTGTGGATAAACAGAACTTTTCTCCCTTTCCACTTGGCTGGATTGACAGCCATGTCTTTTAGCAATCCATAAACCGCCTTCCCACTGCATTAAAATGAAGCATGTATCTTTATACAGTTTTACAACTAGCAAAAACTAAAACATAGACTGCATGCCAAATCTATTTCGTTGATTCAGACATAGGTTGCACCTGTAGACTGGATCAAGGACAATGCCTGTTGCTGCAGCTATGTCTTTGACAAACTTAAGCTCCTCAGCTGTGTTCATGGCGTAGCCTAATCCCTTAGCCTGTCAAGGAGAAGTTGAAAAGAATGCCAAATGTTAATTGACCTTTGCAAAATTTTGATTATGAAATGTAGTTTATATATGTAAAACAAGTTGCAACAAGGCACTGCAGATGAACTTTTTGCAGTTAGCACACCAAAATGATTTACTAATAAATAATGAAAATTACAAAGTGTACTTACATTTTTGATGCTAACTATATCATGCGAATCCAAACCAGAATTAAGTCCATCAATCAGGCCTTGAACATAGTCATAGAAGTATTCAGGATCATCACAAACAGAGAATGCATGGACCTATCCACCAAGAGGATATTAGTCTGAAAACTTCAGTGCCAGAAAATAAAACAAACAAGTGTAGATCATACTTTTGTATTTAAGCTGCTCAATCTGGATCCTAAAGCAAGGCCAGCAATGGTTCCACCACTGCATGAAGTTAAATATTATCCGAACATAAAGTGATGACTTGCAACTTTCAGAATCCACTAGGCATGACACAATAATGTACATACAAAATTACACATAAGAAGTATACCTGCCACATGCAACAACAATATCATCAAACTGAACATCAGCAGATTGCTGAATTTGCTGCTCAATCTCCCTTATTGCCTCAATATATCCCCTGAACAGTAAGATTTATAAAGATCAGGCTGCACTTTCTAAACTGAATTCATTGGGGAAAAAAACTGACACAGTATGTGCTAGACTGTTTGAAGTCCAACCCTTTCCAGCATGTAATCTTGAATTCTTATTATTTTATTAAACTCTGGCTCAAGGTCCATAATAAATTATGTATAATATTTATACACAAGGTAATTTCTTACATGTCACTAGCTAGCCAGTATACTGCAATATTGAAATGTCTTATGCCAATACTGAAATGTCTTATGTCTTGTACGCTATCACTTATTCAAAATATAACTTATAAATATCCCGCTGTAGCATAAAGGGCAACTAATATTTACAACAAAATGACTACAGCCACCATTCATGGATACTAACCCCCTGAGGTAACTTCAAATTATTTATAAACACCAAAATGAAATATGCAACCATGAGTTGCCCTTGGCAGTTAGCACTGAGTATAGAACAATACCAAGTTCCCAATGAGTTTGATCCACCAACAGGAATCACATATGGCTTCCTCCCTTCTTCCAGAAGCCTTTTTTTTAGCAGATCAGCTAAAGCCTGGATCAAATAAGTCCATGTAATACAGTTAGAAATTCCCTAGTCCAAAAAAAGAAACTAGGGCAAGTGTCAGTGCACAGTGGCACAAAGCATCGTTTTAATTTACTTAAGTATAAGCTACTTGTTTAGTTCTCTAGAAAAGTGACTAATCATGCGTGAATGATGACTAGTAACGCAACAGTGGAAGTGTGGAACAAAAGCATTGGCTACTGATGGCCATGCAGAAACACAATAAATGTTCACATCAATAAGAACATAATAAAACATGAAGAGCTTACCACACTGCCAATTTTTCCATACTCTTCTTTTGACACAAGATCAATGTGTGCCCCAACTAGTCTCTCAACAAGGAGATTGCCAACCAAACCAGGATCCTTATCCACAAGAAGCTGAAAATGTTCAACCAAAACCAAATTACGCCAAAGCATTCTACAGATTTCACATCACCAACAACACAAAAATTGACCTTGGAGGTACGTAGTATCAGGTAGCAATCAAGATTGAGATACTTAGCAGCCACAGCTGTGGCACGGCAGTGGTTGCTCTGTATACCACCAACAGTAATAACGCAGTCTGCGCCTTGTGCTACGGCATCTGCCATCAAGAACTCCAGCTTCCGGACCTTGTTTCCACTCAACTGCATGCCTGATAAATCGTCTCGCTACAAATCCCCCGAAAAGTCCCATGTCAGAAACAAAATGTTAAATTGACATGAACTGCAAAAGTTCGATTGAATTTTAATGGGAATCGGGGAGACTAGTTGCTCTTTCGTTGCACCTTGATCCATACTTCCGTGCCTTCCGGCAAATTGGGCAGATTCCACTTGTGAATTGGTGTTGGGAACTGTTTCCAATTGAAAGCATAATTAACGAGTCACACGAAAGTGATCAACTCAAACACAGAGTTCAAGTCAATTCCAACTAATCTGAAGTAAAGGATAGAGCAGGTAGCGGTCAAGCAGGGGCAGTAATAGATGGAGAAGGCCCGGAAGGGAAGCTTACATGGCCGAGCGAGAAGGTATGGGAAGGCATGGGGGAAGGTGCGTGGCCCACGACGGCGGCGCGTAAGGCTTCTTCGAGAGGAAGCCCCCGATCTGAGCGGTGGCAGAAGAGAAGGTGGCGGGAACTCCGGCCACCCCGGTGGCGGTGACTCCGGCCATCCCGGCGGCGGCGACAAGACTCAGGTGGCGGACGGCAGCGAAGCGACAGAGGAGTGGACGGGTCGAAGTGACGGTCACTCCGAGGACGGCCATGGAGAATTGACGTTTCCGCGACCAGAGCTCCAGAAGGCGGCCCGCACGCCAGTTAGATGGGCCAGAACCAGCCCAACTATAGGCCTAGGGACACACACACGATTAGTTTTCGGTCCAGCGTGAGACAAAATTTGTTCATTCACATGATCAAAGTTTGAGAGCATATGGCCAAATTTTGCCAAACAAGTTTCATCAAAGGGACATACTAGTTTCATCAAACGCATTAACATTGATATAAAGAACAAATTGTTATGGGTTCTAATAAAACGTGACAAAATCTTTTTCAGTAGAGAAAGGTATAGTCCAGCTTTGTTTGATAACAAATCAAAAGCATTCATTACACACATCGATCAAGTTCAAAATTTGCATTCTGATATTTCATCATTATAATGACTCTAAGGTAGAGAAAGCTTGGCAGGTTAGTAAGCATAATTTTAATCTTAGTCGGGCCATGTATGGAACATATTACGACATGAGAATTTTGCAAGAGACCATGAATTTATTCCATTTGAGGATAAGTTCTTAAGGCTGTTCTTTTTTTTGTTGGAGGACGAACACCCTGCCTTTATAAAGCACTTATTAAGTCTATTCTTAGCAGGAGATTTTATTTTTTTATCTCTAACAATGCCACGTCAGATAGAACACAACCACCTTGAATGGATGATTTCCTTATACTGTTTCGTATACATTTAACTGCATGATTTATCTTTAAAACAAAACCAAGAGTTCCTCCATCTACGTAGAACTCAAATATTCTCTCTTATTAAAAATGCTTTCACGCTATTATTATAAATATATATGTAGTTAAAATGGATAAAACTCGAACAAACTTTCACAGAAACTGTGGTCTATAAGCAAATTACGAAATTGTTACTCTTCGAAAGGATAGGCTCCTTTGCCAACGCTCATATCACACGGACATGAAAGAGAGAAAAAAAACAACTACCACTGGAGAATCTACTCTAGACTAGAGGCATTTGATGCTGCGTTTGAGCAACAAGAGATTGTAAAAGCATTCCCTTGTAAATTGTGAATCGTTTAGAATAGCAAAGTCAGGGAAAGACAGGCTACGGAGGCTGCTATAATGAGTTTCAGGTTTCGTTATTAGATAACAAAAATACTAATTCTAAAAAAAAGAAGATAACAAAAATATTCCCTCTGCTAGAAAAAAATAAAATCACATTACCAAATATATATTAAATCTATTAAATAACTAGATAAATAGAAAAAATACTAACATTTAACTATGAGATATATTTTTATTCTATACCTATTTACTGTCATAAATATTAGTATTATTTACCTATATAATTAGCTAAATTTAAGTTACTTTAACAAAGAATCATATAAAATCATAACTTTTTGTAGATAATAACCCTAGCTAGATCATTAAAGTCGTTGTTAGTTAATCTATTCGATTTCTGGATCTGCTCAAGTTTGTAGATTACATTGTCTATAAGGGATTTGTCTGGATCAATTGGCACTAAAAAATAGCTAGCTAGCAACTAAGTTGAGCTATCTAACTTTTAACAGGGGACTGTTTAGATCCACCTACTAATAGGTAGTCGAACAATGAGTTAAAAGTATCTATACGAACTATTAACATTTATTAGCAACTCCAAACATACTAGTGAAGCTAATAGTTAGTAGCCCTCCATCTAATAATTAGCAAGTCTATTTAGATTCACTAGTACTAATTTTAACTACTAATTTTTAGTTCTAATAGATCCAAACAATATGCCCCTGTCCGCTTTAGCTAAAAAGCCGTTTCAACTTATAAGTCGATAGTATTTTCTTCTCATAGAAAATCAGTGTTTTGGTTTCTCATACGGCTTATAAGTCCTGCCAAGGTAATGTATGTTTGGATCAGCTAATAGATCTAAACAATTTTTGCTTTATTTGCTTTAGCTAAAAAGGCGTTTCAGTCTATAAGCTAATAGTATTTTTTTTCTCATAGAAAATCAACTATTTTTATAATATTTTAGTTTCTTAGCTGACTTATAAATTCTGGTAAGGTAATATATGTTTGGATTAGCTAGATCTTGTACGAAGCCAATCCATGTAGCCTTGCCAACTCAAAACAATTGTTTTTATGCCACACTCTGGAAGAGGCTCGCTAGTTTTTTTTTGTAAAAAAAGAGAGAAAAGGCTCACTAGTTTGGTCAAACACGATTACGATTCCCCAACAGAAAGCGCCCGTTCTGTCAGTCGAGAATACCAAAGTCTCTAGTCTCGTCATTTTAAAACAAAAAAAAAACCTCTGGATTCGGAAACAAATAAACGAGACAAATTCTTTCTTCCAGAATAAGAGAAAGGTACTACGAGTCAGCTTTGATAATTGATAACAAACCAAATGCACCCCATGACCCAACAACAACAACAACAACAACAACAAAGCCTTTTGTCCCAAGCAAGTTGGGGTAGGCTAGAAGTGAAACCCAAAAGAGACACGAAATAGAGAAACACATAAAGGACACAAGACAATGGAGTTAGGGTCACGGTTCGAGCACGTTGATTGCTAGTCTCCAAGCGCCCTATCCATAGCTAAATCCTTGGAGATATTCCACTCCTTAAGGTCTCTCTTAACCGACTAGTTTAGGTCACCCTCTACCGCTCTTTACATTATCAACCCGCTTTAGAACCCCACTACTACGCACCGGCGTAAGAGGTCTCCGTTGAACATGTCCAAACCATCTCAACCGATGTTGAATCAATTTCTCCTCAATTGGTGCCACCCCAACCCTATCCCGAATATCGTACTCTATCCCTCCTTGTGTGCCCACAAAACCAACGCAACATACGCATCTCCTCTACTACACTCAATTGCTTTGGACATGTCGCCTTTTTTGTATGCCAACATTCAAAGACCGTATAACATCGCCGGTGGATCGCCGCCCTATAAAACTTACCTTTTAGTTTTTGAGGCACCCTTTTATCAAAAGGACTTGACGCCATTTCAACCAACCGGCTAAATTCTATGTCTAACATCTTCATCAATGTCTCCATCCTTTTGTAGCATCGATCCTAAATACCGAAAGGTGCCCTTCTTAGCCACCACCCGCCCATCTATACTAACTTCTCCCTCCTCATGTCTAGTCGCTATCGCACCTCATGTACTCGGTCTTGGTCCTACTAAGTCTAAACCCTTTCGACTCTAACGTGTGTCTCCATAGTTCTAGCTTCCTATTAACCCTAGCCCTACTCTCGTCAACTAGCACCACGTCATCGAAAAGAGCATACACCAAGGGATATCACATTGTATGTCCCTTGTGACCTCATCCATTACCAAAGCAAATAAATAAGGGCTCGGTCTGACCCCCCCGGTGTAGCCCTATTTTAATTGGAAAGTCACAAGTCGCCATCACATGTTTCACCACATCCCTATACATATCCTTAATGAGGGTAATGTACTTAGTTGGGACTTTGTGCTTTTCTAAGGCCCACCACATGATATTTCTTGGTACTTTGTCATATGCCTTCTCGAGGTCAATGAAGACCATGTGCAAGTCCTTCTTCTGCTCCTTATATCTCTCCATCAATTGTCGTATCAAGAAAATCGCCTCTATGGTCGACCTACCAGGCATGAACCCAAACTGGTTTTGGCTCACACTTGTCACTCCTCTTAGGCGACGCTCGATAACCCTCTCCCAGAGTTTCATCGTATGGCTCATCAACTTAATCCCACGGTAGTTAGTACAACTTTGAACATCTCCCTTGTTCTTGAAGATCGGTATTAAAATACTTCTTCTCCATTCTTCAGGCATCTTGTTTGACCGAAAGATGTGGTTAAAAAGCTTAGTTAACCACCCAATCGCTCTAGCACCCAGACATCTCCACACCTCAATGGAGATACCATCGGGGCCCATCGCTTTTACCTCCCTTCATCCTCTTCAAAGCCTCCCCGAAAATCAATTCTTCTTTTATCATCAAATGAGTCGTCCAACTCAAGGGTAGGACCCTCATTCTCCCCATTAAACAAATTGTCGAAATACTCTCTCCATCTTTCTTTGATCTCTACATCCTTCACCGTAAGTCGATCCGTCCCCATCCTTGATGCATTTGATTTGGTTGATGTCCCTCGTCTTCCTCTCACGGATCCTAGCCATCCTATAAATGTCCTTCTCCCCTTCCTTCGTGCCTGAGCCGATAAAGGTCATCATCATATGCCCGACCTTTTGTTACTACACTCACGCTCGCTTTGCGGCTCTCTTCGCTATTTTATAGCTCTCGATGTTGGCTGCACTCTTGTCACATGTCGCTTGAAACACTCCTTCTTCTCCCTAATGGCCCTTTGCACCTCGTCATTCCACCACCAATTGTTTTATCACTCCCCAGACTTCCGAGGCCACCTTCCGAACACATATTGCCATCTTGAGCCACATGTCGACTCTTCCCCTTCTTCCCAAGGCCCCTCACCGAGCATCCTTTTTTCTAAGCTTCCACCACTTTGTCCTCGCAACCTTGGCCCGCTTGTCCCGATGGGACACGTGCACTGAAAGCGAAAGTCCGCCACCACAAGCTTGTGTTGGGGGGCAAAGACACTCCCTAGGTACCACCTTACAATCTAAGCAAGCACGTCTATCCTCCCTCCTTGCAAGGATAAAGTCGATCCGTCGAGTGTTGTCCACTAAGAAAGGTCACAAGATGGGATTCCCTCTTCCTAAAAGAGGGTGTTCGCTATCAACAAATCATAGGCCAACACAAAGTTCGAACATCCTCCCCTTCTAGATTTCTACCGCCATACCCAAACCCCCATGCACCCGCTTCGAAACCTACATTAGTCGCACCCACATGGCCATTGAGGTCTCCACCTATGAAGAGTTTCTCATAGGCACCACGGTACTAACCATGCTATCTAAAACTTCCCAAAACCGCCTCTTAGTGCTCTCACTAAGACCTACCTGAGGGGCATAGGCACCGATCAATGTTCGAGCCGAATCTCCAACTACCAACCGAACTAGAATAATCCGGTCTCCTTGCCTCCTAACATCAACAACTCCATCCTTAAGGCTCCTATCGATCAAGATCCCTACCCCATTCATACCCGATGTTGTCCTCGTGTACCAAAGTTTGAAGCCGCATTCCCTCCACTTCCTTCGCCTCCCTTCCATTTGGTCTTCCGAACGCATAGAATATTTACACGCCTCATAATTGCTTTGCATCGACTAGCTCTTAACTTACCCGATTAGGGACCCTAATGTTCAACTACCTAGAATCCTAAAACGACCCTTCGACAAATTTGCTCATTTTTCACTACATCAGAATAAGGTTGAAAGCTCATTTTTCATCGTCACGATACGAGTGACGACCCGGCCCTTGCCCATTTAACACCACACCCGGGTTCCGATGTAAAGAGGGTTAATTGTGGGTTTCACATCCATTAACAAATTCAAATGCACAACCTCCTCCTTTACCCCATGTTGACCTCAAAATGCACCCCATGACCCATGGCAAAAAAAAAAAGTCAACATTACATTATGATGCGTCGACAAGAGAAAGAAAACACAGACGACTTACGAAGAATAATCGAGGTCTCCATCCTGCACCGGCCACGACCACAGGTGCGGTCGTGGCGCCGCAGCTGTTGGCTGCTGCCAGCGACACTTCCACCACATCCATGTTCAAAACTTCAGACCTTCACCGGACACTGACTAGGCGGTCCCACCGATCCACACATCCCTCGTGCCCTCGTGTCAGTGACAAAAGCTCACAAACCTAGCACGCCACGCCACGCCGCCGCCTTCGCCTCCGCCTCCGCTCCTGGCTCCTGCTAAACGAGGCGACACGTCTTTTTGACTCTTTGCTAGGCCTCCTCCGCTCTGTCATCTCACATTCTCACTCCCTGTCTCTGCTTAGCGGCGAAGCCAGAGAAACGGGAGTGCTAGTAATAAAAAAAGGGACAGGAGAGAGAACTCGCTCTCGCCCGCTGTGCGAATCCAACAGCTCGAAAGCGATTTGCTGCCGCGTGCGTTTCGGCCGCTGATCCCGAACACTCGAGGAACAGCTCAGGTTAGCCGCTCCGACCTCCCCTTTACCTATTCCCGTTCGTGTCTCGGAAGATGTGGTTGGAGTAGGTTGCAGCTGTACTGACGGCGGGAGTTGTTTTTTGCTTTCTTATCATCTCTGTGCAAAAATCTGGGGGGTTTTCCGACGAGCGGCAAGGTTCGCGCAACGCGGGTCTGGAGTAATTTCTGGGATTGCCTCCGGTTCCAGCATTTCCTAACGAGAGGTGGCGCCGCGGTCGACGCGTTTTGGATGGATTTCTTGTCCCTTTTATCGCGCATTTTCCAAATCTCAGCACGGGAGGGCGACGGGAGGTTGAGATGTGCAAGTACAGCACGATGATTCTGCTCTTGCTTTTTTGGATGACCCTGTTTATTTGTGCATCTCACGGCGGTAATTTTTGTCGTCGTCCTTTTCTCTTCTGGGGTTTTATGGAGATGTTCTGGTAATTTTTTCTAGTAGGCTGTAGGCGCCCATTGTTTGATCGGATTTTCGTTGATGCGGCTATCTGCTTGCGCGAAGGGGCCTTTAGCCTCTAGGGCCAACGAATTGCTTCTGTTCCTGACTGTCTCTCCTCCCACCTCCCTCAACCAGATGTAATGGGTAAGCAGAATCTTCGTTAGACGCTAAATGGTGTCAGTTAGGTTCACATGATTAACGGGTCTCTTGTGCCTGTACTGCCTCCCTCCTAAAATAGATGCAATTGGGGTTTTAGATTAAGTTAAAGTAAGTTGTGTTTGACTAAATATATTTCAGGGTGAATCTAATTATAACTATTTGCTACGTTTTGTTTATATTTGGTCAAAGTTGCCATAGGTTGGCTTGATAGAAAGCTAGAATTGCTCAATTGCATACTCTTTTTTTTTGGATGGAGGGGATACTGCACATACAACTCACGCACCTTTTAACTGGTTCATGTTTACTGTAATGTGCTCATTATGAGATTCATTGTTTTCTATATCTCTTAAAATTGCATTTTTCATTCTGTTGCGTTTGCAGGGCCAGCAGAGTTTTAGATGAAGACTTGACTTCTCCTTTTAGATAATACAGGTAGGTCTTAGCAATTCAAGTATTAATTAATGCAATTTGTTTTGTTGTGTTAATATTGTTTGCATTGTGTTTTCTTGGATTTGTTTTATGTTGTTTCAGCAGTTACCATTTATGTTCCTTTGCAACCGGATAGTAGTAATTTCGAAGTCTTATTTATTGCGATGGGTCATTTTTAACCTTGGACACTACATCTTTATTCTTCTGTTGTTTTCTCACAGTTTTTTTACTGTTATATCCTGTAATTGCAATAAATATTGGCTAGCCTGGATATCCATGGAGTTCGTACTTTGTATTAAGGGTACATGCATTGTATGCTTGCAGAGAATCTATAACTGTTTAATGTAAAGTTATGTGCTAATGTAATGGATTTGTGCTGCAGTGTTTCAAAATGACTGACCAGGAGCGAGATGATGTTCCCATGTTGTTAAGAAATGTTGAGCTACCAAGATTTCCTTTAAGAAGTACTTCAATGTGTATACCAGTCAGGGATGATGAATATGAAGAAGACACCTTTGTAACCCATACTGGTCCTCTATTCGTTCAGCCACCACCTCAGGCGGCCCCAGGAATTCCATTCACAGGTAGAGACACACCTGATAGGCTTCCTAGACCTTCACAGGGAAAACAAGTCAGCAAGCCACATGCAATCATGCCAGAGGAAATTAGAGGAAACAGATGGTCTTACAGTGGACAGGTTCCAAAGAATGAACACTTGATGATGTCTGGACCTTTGGGGCAATGTGATAATCCTGATTGTGTGAATTGCCCTCCTGCTTGTAAAAATCGAAGACATTTCCAGAGAGGTTCAAATGCTTTAGACAATAAGGTATGTCCTCGAAATATGTCATTTGATCTGAAGTTGCAAATAATAGCCTGTTAATCTGTTGATTACGGTACTAACATGTTCTCCTTTCTTCCTGTTGAAGATTCATACCATTCTTTATGGTCACAGTCGTGGATGGAAGAAGAAGATTGAGCAGATCATGGCGCACATTCCAATTATGAACCCACATGCAAAGCCTGTTCAGCAGTGGAATCAATTCTTTGTCATATCATGCCTGGTTGCCATTTTCATTGACCCTCTGTTCTTCTTCTTACTATCAGTACGACAGGTAATGTTATACAAAATTTTCAGTATGCATTAGATCTATGTTCGTGCTTCTTATTGCATTTTACTGCTGCATTTTGTTAGTCACTCTAGTTTTAATCAGAGCTAAGCACTTCTTGTTTATTTGATTTCATCAAATGCAGGATGGCAATTGCATAGTGTTAAATTGGAAATTTGCTACAGCACTTGCTGTTGTGAGAAGTGTGACTGATGCTATTTATTTCCTGCACATGCTACTTCAGGTAAGTTCATCATCCTTTTACTCTTCCAGATCAGCTTTAAATTTTATTTTTTTATACAATATTTATCGCTCATACACAAGTCAGTATAAGATGTAATGCTTGTGAAGTTGTGATATATGGCCCATATGGGTGATTTGGTATGCAGATTTAAGATTATTATTATTGTGTTCATTCTATATTAGTTATTCAGGACACTTCTTCGTGAATAAGCTCTAAATCAAATCTTCGATCAGATACTGACTTCTGGAAATACCAAAATTGCTCTGTCCAGAATAACTTTCTATTATTGGCACTGCATTTCCTTTGCTATCCTGATCTTAATCCCTCTGTTTTGCAACAATTGTCGACAGCCCACCATGCAGAGAACAAGGAAGTACTAACTTCAAGGAAAAGAAACAATGTGAAATGATCAACCATTAGTCATACCCCTATTTAATGTAACTATATAGAACCATGCCTCTTCTATCAGAGAATTTAATTAGGGCTTTGCGATAACTGAATTCTTGATATCCTCAAATAACAAGTATTGTGAAACCTTTTCTCCTGAGGTGATGGACAAGCATTGCAGAACAGAGGGAGTATTTATTTATAATAACATAAATGTGTTCCTTACCTTAAAAGGGTTGATTAGTTTTTGAAACAGTAGTATAATGTTGATAAACTTTGTCTTGTTAGTTGGTTTAGCATGCTACCTGTCCCTCAATTATAGATAAGTTTCTCTTTGTTTATGATCAAATATTTGTCTTTGTCAAATGAAAATTGACCAACCTGCTTATTTGACTATATTTTCATGAATATAATTAAATATTTGTCTTTCAGTTCAGACTGGCTTATGTTGCTCCAGAGTCACGAGTGGTGGGAGCTGGAGACTTGGTTGATGAGCCAAAGAAAGTTGCTATCCATTATCTTCGTGGTTACTTTTTACTTGATTTCTTTGTTGTGCTTCCACTCCCTCAGGTAACATAAAGCTTCCCTTCTGCGCTGATTTCTCTTGCTTTAGATATTATATGCTTCTCTTTCACACATATTTATTTTACAAAAATAGATATCTAAACTCTATGTGTTGCAGACCCCTTTTTTGTTTAATTATGTTGTCTTTTATTTATGTAAATGTCTAAGTAGTTTCCATTACATTTAGATCAACAAGAAATTAAAAAAGAAATCACAAATTATAGTTTGGATGGCCTCGTATATAACAAGGCAAGCCATGACTGTTCCTGAACTTGTGAAGTGTGAGCATCTGGGAAGAGCTGATGTTGATTGAGTCATACTTAGATCTAACCATAATTTTGAGGAATATATTGGCATGTTTGTCAACAACTTTCTGCTGCCTTACCTTTTTATAGCATTGCTCCATGAACCTTGTCTGTCTGTGTAGCACTTCATCTGATTTTACTTGCTTGAGTGCCGTGTTTCTGTCAACGGCTAAGGTTGCTTGTCTAAACTCTGAACTGATGACTGATGACCTGTTCTTTTCTGATTGAGTTAAGAACCAAAAAAAGTAAATCAATTTTACATATTTTTTCTTTGCTGCACTCTTTATGATTTTGTGCTAATATTTTTCTTTGTTTCTTGATCAAGGTGATGATACTGTTAGTAGTTCCTAAAGTTGGGTTATCTGCTGCAAACTATGCTAAGAATTTATTGCGTGTCACTGTTCTTCTTCAATATGTGCCCCGTATCATCAGATTTGTACCGCTTCTTGATGGTCAGTCCGCCAATGGATTCATATTTGAGTCAGCATGGGCTAATTTTGTGATCAACCTTCTAATGTTTGTTTTGGCGGGACATGTGGTTGGTTCCTGTTGGTATCTCTTTGGCTTGCAGGTCAGTTGATTTTTTAGGTTGTTTACAGAAGTCGGTAATGCCAATTGGTTCAAATGTTCCAATTTGGATAATTGTACAAACACATCTAGTGTGTAACATGTTTCAATAATGAGGAATATACGTTTTACCTAATTAAAGTGGAAAATGTGCAGCTCCAAATACCAATGTACTATGTTAATTTGTAACTTGTTCAATTTATATATTCAATCACAATGTACCATTTCTCTTTTTCCTCATTTTGTCACAGAGGGTGAACCAATGTCTACGAGATGCTTGTTCTTTATCAACCATTCCATATTGTGAGTCTTTTATAGACTGTGGACGTGGCATTGGGAGTGGCTTGTACAAACAACAGTGGTTCAATGACTCAGGTGCAAAAGCTTGTTTTAACACTGGAAATGGTGCTACTTTCCAATATGGAATTTATGAGCAGGCTGTTTTGCTCACTGCAGAAGACAGTGCTGTAAAACGATATATATATTCATTATTTTGGGGGTTTCAGGTATTTGCCATCATTTGCTTGTGCCTTTCTACTTCTGTAGGTGTCTCTTTGTTGCATGCCAAATATGTGACCATCAGATTGTCATGTATGATGTTTAGATTGTTACTATCTTATGAGGCCTACTAACTAATGAGGTTTCATTTTATTTAAATTCATTACAATCTAACTAGTGTTTTTACTCATAGTTTATGGTTTGATTTCAGCAAATAAGTACCTTAGCAGGAAACCTTGTCCCGAGTTACTTTGTATGGGAAGTTCTGTTCACGATGGCTATTATTGGTCTGGGACTGTTGCTTTTTGCATTGCTTATTGGGAACATGCAAAATTTTCTCCAAGCTCTTGGAAGACGGTATGTGGTTATACTACTGACTTATGTACCATGCTACTTGCCCCAAATGTAGATAGAAGTTCATCTAGGTTTGTCATAGATCAAACCTTGTTTTATCGTTGACTATCAATATCTGAAATTTTACTATATAGATTGACAACACAAGATTAACGTTACAAGATTCATTATGAAAAGTACTTCTATAATATAAGCTCTTTTCATTTAAAATATATTTTTTTATTTGATGTTGGTAGTAAAAGTGTTGTATTGAAGATCGTGTCAATTTCCTAATTTTGATTGGAAGTATATGCTTATATGCTTGTATGGCCATGCACTGTGATGTGTTGTGTCCTGTGTACTGAATAGGGATGCCAATGAGCAATAGACATCAGACATCGGTAGATCAATTCACTTAGAGTTCGAAGCCCAGTATATACAGGAAAACCCATGCTATTGATTAAATCAGTTTTTAATTATAACTATTTTGATATGTGAACATTTTACTCCTTTTCTGACAGGAGATTGGAAATGCAACTTAGGCGCCGTGATGTTGAAAAGTGGATGAGCCATAGACGATTGCCTGAAGATTTGAGAAGGTTCTTCTGCAGAACTTACTAAGCAAATCTTTATCACACTACCTTTTTTTTCAAAAACAAAAACTTGGTGCATGTTTCAATGTCTAATGCAGCCATTTGCTACTATATTGTCAAGCAGTAGTACTAATCTGATTGTGTTTCATGATTAACTAGGACCCTTGTGACAGCAACGATATGCTTCACAAATCTTACTTTGTAGTAAAGAAAAAGGTTTATGATGTATTGTCAAATAGTCTGAAAATATAACAATTATTTGAGTAGTTCAGAACTGACATTGGCAATTAGGGTTTCACTAGAAAACCGGCGGGGCGTTGCCGCGCCCTTGAGTGTGCCTGCTTATACCCTATCATTTGTATTTTAGTACCTCTTTCTAGTATTTCTTAGCAATAGTTGACAATGCAATGTTTGAGAAAAAGATATTTAACTTTAGCATCATTTGAATTGATATATGGTGAGTAAAATATACAAAATAGTAATGCTACAAAAGTATGGTCGAAGTCTATCTGGTATTGTTATATGATCAAATTGAAATAAAATTCGCTATATTATGGATCTCAAAGTTAGCATGGTGATTTTGTAGGTTCTTACTTTAGAATTTACACTGACAAAAATGACAGCATGACAACAGTAGCATTCGTATTTATATGTGATTGTGAGTTAATTTGCCAATTAAAGAAGAGATGGCCTTCAATACATTTAAAATTTCCTCCTAGCTGAGTATATAGATGTTGAAGTTTGAAAAGAGAAAATTCTTGGTATATGCAGATTAGGCTGCTAATGGAATTGTTCAAAAGAAGGGCTATTTGCATTTGTGACAATCACCGAAAAAATAGAAAAAAAAAAGATTTGAATATATAGGGTTTTATTTTAGAAGATTTTTGTTCAAGAATTACAGAGTATGGGATTTGGTGTTAGGATGGATGAGATAAACTCAGTAAAACACAAATGAAAGAAATTTAGAAATTATTTTATATTTTTGGATGATGATGAAGGGGTGAAAAATATTTAGGTATGTTCTAGAGTAGTTCTAGTTTATTTAGAAATTTTTGGAAAGGAAAAGGACTTTCTTTAATCTTTTGGGTACGTTTCTCGTGAACGCGAGCATTTCTTATATAAATAGTGCATGAACATTGGTGAACAGTACAAATTATAATATTTTTTTGTAAGGTTTAAAATTAGAATAAATTAATAACATATGAATTTGTCACTTTTTTGGTTTGATATTTGATTAATTTGAGTATTTTCTATAGAAATAGAACTCTTTGAATTCGAAAGTGGGTCAAAATGAAGTGAAAATTTATTATGTTTTTTATTCAGATATAAATATTTATAGATAGCTTTCATTATTTTATCGATTAATTGTAGTGCCTATGAAAATAAATTAATAGTTTTTTTGTAGGTACGAAATTTTTAGTCTAGGGTAAATTTGATAGGGTTAATGTTTTTTTTAAAAAAAAAACTAGCATGTCAGCCGTCATAAACAGTGCATGTACAGTGAAAAGTACGTACACAGTGATTAAACAGTGTTTGCACAGTGGTTGCATAGTGTTTTTGAAAGCGATTTGCTGAGCGATTTGAGCCGTCCGATCGAGATCCGACGGCCGAGATTTTGCTGTCGATGTGGCACGCTCTCCTGCGCGAGCTTGAACTCTGGTTTCGAAAGGTAAAGATATTGACAAGATATACCATCTAGTATAGTGTCAATGAAGAATTGAATGTGGTTTGGAATGTTTTTTGTGTACTGTAATTTGTAATCATGAGGGCTTGTTTGGGTGGAGGTATTTAGAGATAAATCCTTAGCATTTAGTTCAATCAATATTTGATCTATATACCAAAATCTTCCTATGAAATGCCCTAACCCAAACGGGCAGTCATTTTTTACAGTGGAAAATAACAACACCTGTACCTTTTTATATGTGTAGGAGGGTTAGACGAGCTGAAAGGTTCACCTGGGCAGCTACTCAAGGAGTGAATGAAGAGGAGCTTTTGAGTAACTTACCTGAAGATATCCAAAGGGACATACGTCGCCACTTCTTTAGATTCCTTAACAAGGTTGGTTTCTAAGGTGTCTAATGTGACAACAAATATTACCTTAATACCTTGTTTTTACTCTCATCCTTTCTTTCGTCTACCATGTTTGTATCTAGTATTGTGCCTACATGAAATTCTACTATTCTGTAATCTTTCCTACTGCTGTTTGGTTGTCAGCATTCACACCTGGTAAATGTAACTGTTAATTGATAGAGAATGCAGAAGAAAATCTCCAGGGGAAAAGGGTCTGAATTGATGTGGGGACCAAAACCAAATGCGTACTGACCTAAACTCATGTTTCAGCACTTCAAAATAAGCAATGGCACAGTATTCAGTGCAAACCACCCATTCGATGCAATCGTGAAATCCCTTCAAATACAAAATTATTATTATTTTTTTTAAATAATGCACATCCATTGCACATATGTAAATGTACATTGTTACAAAAAGTTGAGGTGCAAACTCAATGTATGAAAATTCATATGAAAACAACAAATTTCAGGTGTATAGTGCACTAGAACGCAAAATTCCTGTGATTGTCTTCTAGTACATATGCACTTGAAATTTGTCATTTTCATATGAATTTTCAGGAAATGATTTTGCATATTAACTTTTGTGACAATGTATACATCTGTGTATACACTATGGATGTGCATCATTTCAAAATTTTGAAAACTTCTATGTATTTGTTTCAAGGGGTTTTCATGGTTGCACCGAATAGTTTGCCATAGTGATGATACAGACTGGAAAAGAAGTTTAGAAAAAAGTAGCTATTTGTATTTTCTTTTTGTTGTAGGTTGCCTCATTTACATGATTTCTGCTATAAATGTTGTCTGGTAAAGTTAACTATTACTTCAGTTAAAATGTGACTAATGTTTATCTGATTATTTGCAGGTCCGGTTATTCACCTTGATGGATTGGCCTATCTTGGATGCGATATGTGACAAATTAAGACAAAACTTATATATTAGTGGAAGTGACATTCTTTACCAAGGTGGTCCTGTTGAAAAGATGGTCTTCATAGTGAGAGGGAAGCTGGAAAGCATCAGTGCAGATGGTAGCAAAGCTCCATTACATGATGGAGATGTATGTGGAGAGGAACTCCTCACCTGGTACTTAGAACACTCTTCAGCAAATAGAGGTATGCAATTTCTGCCCTCCCTGCCTGCTGTTTGTGTTTTGGTTATATATAGTTGATTAGTTGTCCTATCTCATGAGTCATGTATTACAACTGTTTCAGATGGTGGGAAAATTAAATTCCAAGGTATGCGGTTGGTTGCTATACGTACAGTAAGGTGTTTAACAAATGTTGAAGCTTTTGTACTTAGAGCAAGTGATCTGGAAGAAGTCACCTCACAGTTCGCCCGATTCTTGCGTAATCCTCGAGTGCAGGGAGCGATCAGGTAGCCAGTTGATTTTGTTTAATTTGTTATGATATTATTATCATATTCCTTCTGCTAATTCAATGCAAAATTTGATTTAAGACTTGTTAATTCAGCTCCTTTTGAGCTACTGTGTCGGCTGTCAACTGATGCTTGAACCTCTGCGTCCAATAGATATGAGTCCCCCTACTGGCGAACCATTGCTGCAACTCGTATTCAAGTTGCATGGAGGTATCGGAAAAGGCGGCTGAAGCGAGCTGAGAAGTCGAGGTTGAGCGAAGAAGCTTATACCTCGCATGGGATGTTGACACATGATTCTTTTCGTCGTGGACAGAGGGGATGATCTCTACCTGACTAGGCATTAACGTTTCAGTTACAATTCTGCATCTACAGCTTCTAGAGTTCTGAAGTTCTCTGAACCTGTCTACTTGGTGGAACCTAACG
Source organism: Chrysopogon serrulatus (assembly GCA_015844335.1). Lineage (NCBI taxonomy): Eukaryota > Viridiplantae > Streptophyta > Magnoliopsida > Poales > Poaceae > Chrysopogon > Chrysopogon serrulatus. The sequence goes on along the minus strand of JADLZL010003266.1, from coordinate 52,267 downwards.
CATAGGGCAAATATTTTTGGTTTGGTGCAGTGTACATAATATAAGAGGATAGTTCTTTCATGCATGGTTGCCAGCTACTACGCGCACCTATATGTTGCATACGGATTACTAGGAGCTCAGTTATTTGCCAACCAGGATGCTCATCAGCTGTAAATAAATATTCATTATACAAGAAAGTTAATTGGCATGAAACAGCACCCATCCATAGTGAACAACCACAAAATATTTCGTTCCGTGATTTTGCACGAGATTTGCAGCTAGGCTCAGAGTTCAAAAGTCTAATATCCCAGAAATGAAATGTCCAATCTCTATGCGACGGTATTAACTCAAACTATATATTATTTACATATTACAGTCTACAACCATTGGTTACATGGTCACGGCTGAATTCCTAACTAAAACACCAGGATAGGACAGAGAGCCCCTTCGCAACACTACTGGTTCCTGTAAGCTGAGCACTCCAAAGGCCACTTGAAACTCGAGTATTTCGCCAAACCTACGGTCCCGAGTTTGAATAGTTTCATATGTGAATCAGTAAAATTCTCTGGCGAGTGACCAAACTGTTCCAAGCCGTCGGGCGCCGGTCGATCTGACATCACACTGAGGCGTTCCAGACCGACTGCTCGAGCAGTTCTCAGCGACTTATTTATTGCTCCGCCGGCCACGGCGATCACCGGCTTGGAGCACGACATCGCGGATGTTGTTGACAAACTCCTCCCACCCAAGCCAGGAGCCCTCCACCGCTGGATCGAAGCTCGCCGAGAACACCCCGTACGGCACGCCCAGGAGGACGCCGAACAGCAGGAACGCCACCCAGAGCGGCGGCTGCAGGTCCAGCCCCGTCACCTGTGCCGCCGCGCGCAGCGCCGCCTCGCCCGCCGCGGACGCCGCGAGCGCGGCGGCCGGCACCCTCCGCGCCGCCCGCCACAGCACCTCCTCCGACTCGAGGAACGCGAGGTCCCCCTCGCGCTCCCGCCGGCGGGCCCACTCCTCCCACTCCTCGTCGCTGACCGAGGCGTCGACGACCAGCAGCGAGCCGAGCAGGAACGACGCGAGCGAGTAGGCGAGCGGCATCCAGGCGGGCACGCGCGCGCGGCGCGGCGTCGCCGAGGTACCCGAGCAGCGCGGGCACGCCGGCGAAGGAGAGCGCAGCGACGGCCGGGAGCTTCCACAGCACGCCCAGGTCGGGGTCCCCGCCCGGGAGGTCCGCGTCGATGAGCGCCCGGAGGAGGCCGTCGTCGTCGTCGTCCCCGGCGCCGCCGAAGACGTCCGACTCGTCGACCACGCCGGCGTCGACCAGGTTCTGGAGGAAGGTCCGGAGGTTGTTGTTGCTGTTGCGGTAGGCGTCGACGACCTTCCGTAGCTGCGCCCCGATGCCTTCCTTGTCCCTGACGTTGCTGCGCTCGCCCTCGCCGTCGTCGGCGTTCGATCCGCCGGGGCTTGAAGCTGAGAAGCAGATGTGACGAGGTGGAGCGCGGAGGCGCAGCGAGGAGCGGGGGAGGGGGGGATAGAAGGGAGGACAGGAGGTGCGGGCGCCGGCGCGAGTGCGAGTGCGAGTGAATCGAGGGAGAAGAGAGGACTCCATTGCCTGTGGGAGGAGTTCGTGAGATCTCAGAGTTGAACAGACAGAAGCCATCCATGGCTTCCATGGCCTTATCCAGGCAGGACCCACTATAGATTATCTGGGCCGGGGAATCCCCACTATAAATTATCTGGGCCGGGGAATCGTGGCCCAGCAAAATTATAAATTTACAGGATGCTCATTGAGAAAACCTACTAAAAGGGCTACAGACCTTCCACTTTTTTTTTGCCTCATTATGTATTGCCACAATTGCCTATTTACCAAATTCTCCATCTCCGTGAACTCTTTACCAAAGTATCGTTATGGATACCGAATATTGGCTTCAAACCAAATAGCCATCCAACTTTTGGTGTGGCTTTGCTTTCTCGACGAGAAGCGATGTCTGAGTCTGAAATTGAGGACGCATCCGACATTCACCACACACAGCATTCAAGCGTTCAAAGAGGAGCAATTCTTTGAAGCTGGAAGGAGAGACGAATTATTTTGCATCTTCAATCCTTTTTATTAAGATTGGAACCGTAACAATAGGTTCATCAATTGCATCAGCAACGCCACCTCAAGATAAAATAGGACCAATATACAATCAAAGGTGAAACTGAAATATTTTACTATTCACCATCCCTCTAAAGCTAAGCACTACGGCACTAGTATAACCATTGAGTCATTGACAGATGATTTAGTTTAACCAACTGTTATTACATTTACCCCTTGATTAATCACAGTCTACTTCATCCTCCTCGTACTCCTCGTCGTCGTCTTCGTATTCCTCCTCGTCGTCGTCTTCCTCCTCCTCATCCAGTGTGGAAGAGTACTCCTTCGCCATGGAAAGGACGTTCCAGTGCCGCACGGCGAGGTCCCACCCAACGACGGACCCCGTCTCCGCCGGATCCCACCTCGACGACAGGAACCCATAGTGGACCCCGAGCAAGCCCGCCGCGAAGAGCACGGCCGAGCCCGGCGGCGGCGGCCCAGGAAGGCACGTCCCCGGGCTGCGCGCGCTCGAGCAGCCCCAGGAACGCGGCGTCCGCCGCGACCGCCACCGCGGGAGGCGCCAGCATCCGCCACATCATCCCGCGCCGCATCTCCTCCGACAGCTCCAGCCCCAGGCCGCCCGCGCGCCACTGCTTCGCGTCGCCTGGCGACGACGACGACGTCGCCGTGGCGTCGATGACCTCGACGTTGCTGGAGCTGGCGGCGGATGGCCTGACGGCGCCGGCGCCGGCGCGGCGAAAGGAGCTGGGGCTGGCTGGGAGTAGCGGGCGGGAGCTGGCGGCGCGGCATGGAACAAGCAGCAGCTCCATGGCTGGCTTGCTTTGGTGTGCGTGCCGGTGGGACTCGTCTCCGGCGTGCTGCTGCCTTGAGTTGGGGGTGGGTGTACGTAGGTGTGTGAAGAAGGGAGGAGAAGGGCATGCTGCGTTATCCTGAGCTTTCCTTTTGGGACGGCAACGTGTGTGATATTTTTGGCCTGGGCCGGGATCATGAGATGCGGTTGCACACTTGGACTCATCCTCATCAAGCCTCTAATAAAACGCAAGATTTTTCTCCTAAATCGTGCGCCAATTTTCGTTTTGGCCGTGATTCCTCGTCTGGTAATTTTATCCTAAAGTAAAAAAAAAAAAGAGATAAGTTTACTGTGACTGTGAGTTATCCAAGATGTTCTTATTGTTTACCTTCTAGTTTGAACTTATATTTTGACTATGAACTAATTAAAGTACAGTTTTAAATTAAAATATCTTGAGTTATCACTAATTATAAATAAAAATATCAATGTTTAAAATATTATAAATAAGTACCATTAGGTTTGTTATGAGATAAATTTTCATACTACTATACTTATTAGTAGTGTTGTAAACATTAATATTGTTGCCTACATATTTAATCAAACTTTAATACGTTATAAAATATATTAGATTTTTTCTTTGACAAAGGTAGTATAACAAATTAATGGTGAAATGGACCTTGGTTTACCTACCTTTTTTTCCCCAGTCTAGTGTCGTTCCTGCTTGACTGTTGTTTCCGATTCCATAGGAGGCTACCTCCCGCCACCGGGCAGCTGCACTGCTGCAGCCAGCCAAGGCTAGCACTAGCAGCCACGAGACGACCGGCCAGGGCTACTGGTACTGGCTATGGCTCTGAGAGAGAGAGAGAGAGAGAGAGAGAGTTGTTCTCGCCCCAAAAACTGATTTTAGAAACAAAATTCTAAAAGAATTCTTGAAGATGCTCTAAGAACCATACTATCATTTGCAAAATGAGGTACGTTTTGTCCTGATTTGACGACGGTGATTGGCTCTTTACACTGATTAGCACATGGCGGAGATTGTGTTAGTGGTTTTCTTTAAAAGATGCTACGTAGTCTGTCGTACTAGTTTATTGTCCACGAGACGATACCGATCCAATGTCCACTGAACTGGCGGGTTTGACTAAAAACATCTCATCTGAACAAAACAAAGCGCCGACGGGCAACGGGCCACATGGTCTTCCCTCCACCCTCACACTTGCTTGTCTGAACCAGTGAACCCTTTCGTGCTCTCGAGCTCGTTGCCTCCAGCTGCTAGCTACAAGCCATGCAACAAAGAAGGCATGCAGGATGTGCGCCAGTACTACACAGTGATTCCCCCCACATGCAGCTTTGAGATCTGCTAGCTCAGCCAGATCTCCTCTGCTAGTAGTACGTGCTAGCATCCAAAAGCATCTAACAGACGCATCCTTTCACCCAACCCTCGTATATAGGAGTATTTTTTTTTCCCAACAACTCTCCTCGTAAAAACGATGCGTTGATGAACCAGTAGAAAACATTGTTACTCGCAGAAGAACCGTTGAAACGTGAACCCTGTGAAGAAAACATTGTTACTTTATTTATCGCAGAAGAACCGATAAAACGTTAGTATTTGTTAATATCATCTGACAGCCCTTTTTTGCAAAATTATTTGGAGATATAAATTATTATATATATTTTTTATAAATCAAGCAACATTGCCCACAACGACAAATAAAAAGTGACACTTTAGATACAACATTGCCTTGACACTGGCGTCCGAAGGCGTCAGCCTTATGTCACGTCAGGCCTTGTCCGGATCGCTGTTCCAGCTTTTCAGGTGATTTGAAGTGGTAATTTGACAGCAGCAAATGTTCCCTTGCTCAGTGCAGTCCCTGTTCATGCACCACTGTTGTATTTCGCGGAATAGAACGAGCTCCGGCAAATGCACTGGGACTTCAATGCACCACAAGCCAAAGCTTTGCAAACAGCCAAGGTACGTAGCAAATAGCAATGGAGTCACAGGAGTGCATCTGCTTGACTACTGCTAGCACACTAGCCACTAGGGCCTAGGAGGAGGGTGCAATGCTGCGAAGAACGAACGAACGAAAGAAAGATTGGTATAACGACGACGAATCCGGCGCAAAAATTTCATCACAGGGTACGGCACCGCAACATTTACATGTTTAGAAACGCAACGAAAGAATTCCAATCGCCACCACCAAATTATGTGCAACCCCACCACGATGCCCAAGAATCTTGCGTCCCCATGGTCGACGGATCACCAACCAGCCATGCCATGCCTTGCGCGGGCGACCCTAGCAGTGCTGCGCGCTCGGCTGCTGCTGCTGCTTCTGCTGCTGCGGCGGCGGCGGCGGCGGCGGTGGCGGCAGCAGCGGCACGTCTGCCTTGGGCGAGGCGGCGGCCGGGGCGACGGCGGCAGCAGCGGAGGTCTTCTTGGCGTGCTCGGTGCGGCCGAGCTGGCCGGGGCCGCGCCCGCCGGTGGCGGCACTCGCGCTCCGCATCCGGCCCTTGCCGAGGTGGTACTGGCAGAGCGCGTAGCCCACCAGCGTCGGCTGGCTGCACCGCCACCCGCGCCCGTTCTTCCGGCTGCACCGTGACCCCTCCATCAGAACGCCTGGGCCCCGCGGCGCCCTCTTCACGCTGCCTCCGCCGCCGCCGGTGGTGGTATCCTTTGTCTCTTGCTGCCGCTTCGTCGCCTTCGCGCCCGGTGTTGTTGCTGTCGTTGTCGCCGCCACTGCTGCTGCGCCGACGCCGTTGCTGAGACGATGGTGACCATTCTCTAGGCTGCAAAGTGCGTGTAATGTAGCGTTAATGTTTTGTATGTACATGCTGGGTTAGACAGGGACAGACGGAATAAGATGCAATCAAAAAAAAAAAAAAAAAAAGCAGTACATATCTTACAGTAAGCAAAACACAAGGATAACTATACAAGTAGATCGGTCACAAAATTATTGCAATTGTAACTGATCACGATCAGCATTATGAAATTTGAACAGTCCGGATTTCTTGATCACAGCGCACTACACATGCGCTGCACCATGCCTGCCGGAGACAATGGAGACCAGAACCTATGTAGTTTTGGCCTGGTCTTTGAATGTATGATCGATGGAGGCCACGCAGCAGGTCCCTCTTCGATCGTGCACTTAATCTGAGTGCATCGATGCATACAACTCCAAGCAGGCACGGATATGCAAAGCACTGACGCCTGACGATCGATATAAAACAAAGTGCAATGTGCAAGTGAACTGGATTGTTTCATGATGCGGCGCGCACAAGCGCACATGGACCATGTTTCCCAAAGCACCCGAGTTGCACTTGCACTAACACAGATCGAAAGACCGAGTTGCACCCAGAGTCCCATACAGATCGAAAGACCGAGTTGCACTCATACAGATCGAAAGGCCTAGTTGCACTGGTACAGATCGAGAGAACATGGACGATGTACGACGCAAGGCGATCAAGCAAGGAAGGAAGGTCCAGTCCAGATCAAAGTGGCGAATGAAAGAGGTTGCAGTTGCACTGGATAGAATAGATAGATGGATGTCGCATGGGGTGGCAGTGGCCGGCCGGCAGGCTCCACACACACACACCCTACATGGGTGCATGAGGGCTTTGTCTGGGAAGCGAGTGCATGAGGGCATTAATCGATTGGACTGATGTGTCAAGCTGGCATTGCCCACTATATACTAGTGTGAAACAGTGAACCCAAACCCAAACCCAAGCCCTGCAAATAATAAAAAAGGGACCTTGGATCCTTTCCTTTTTTATTTTCTATTCGTAAAATTCCCACAGCCATCGCGAGAGCCCACCCGTAGGATACCATACCCACAACATGAAACGGACGGCAGACAGCACGCACAGGCAGCAGCAGCAGCATTTGTAGTTCTGCTGCTCCTGGCTGTCACGGTTTCATCATTTCAGGCACGCAGCAGTTCGTTCGTGTTTGTTCATCACACAATCACATACCTGCTGCGGCCATCTGCAGGCCCCTGTTGCTGCTGTTGTTGTTGTTGCGGCGCACCTAGTAGACCCCTGCTGCGCTGCGCTGCTCCACCGCACCGTCCTGCAAAAGCAGTAGTCCAGGAACATGCGGGTTAGCTAGCTAGATCTGCCGCCCAGCCCACAGCGCGTGGGTGGGTGTGGGTGCAACGGAAGGCAACTTTTTTTTTATTTCCCAGATACGAGACGAGGACGAGACGACGATGTCCTAAGAAATTCTAGGAATGCATATGCGTACGCGGATTGGAATCGATCGAGATGAAGGAAGAGGAGCTGGCAGTACCTGCGGCGGCGGCAATGCCGGGCGCCTGAGCGGCGAGGAGGAGCGGGCGTCCCCGAGATCCGCGGCCGCGGAATGATTTGTTGCGGATGCGGGGTGCAAGTGCAACTCCCCCTCCCCTCGCTTGTCCCCCGGAACCGGCGGAGGGCGCTCCTGCTGGTGATCCGTCGACGCACGCGGCGGTGGCTGAGGCTGGGGCGCGGTGGGTGGATCTGTGGGCAGCAGGTAGGCGAGGAGAGGCTGGCCTGGAGGCCGCCTCCTGATCCTCATGGGCGGGGCGGGGCGGAGGAGAGGGGGCCGAGGAGGGCCGAGGGGGCAGTGGAGATTTGGGGAGGGTGCAAATCGAAGGACGGACGAGGGGGGGTGTGGGGAGGGAGGCTTTTAATTTGTGTGTGTTGTTGTGTTGGTTTGGGTTCCCTTCCTTGGTTTTGGTTGGCCTTTTTTATGGCCGCAATGCAACATCTCTCGCTCATGGTCATGGACGCATTTATTTATGGGAAACAGTAAATGCAATGGGGTGGTGTGAGATGAGAGATCTTCTTGGTGCAGTGCAGGTGCAGTTTCGTCTCGGCCTCCGGCTGGCCTGCCGCCTGCCCTTTTGGTTTGGTGCAGTAGACTGGAGGAGAGGAGAGGCCAGGAGGGGTTCAGTTTCAGTGATGGGCTGCTTGATTTGTTTTTTGCATGCAATGCACCATGTGCACTGAACTGCCCCCTCTAGCTATTCTACAGGGAAGGGGAGGGTTGCCACCGTGCCGAGGGCCAAGGCAAGTGAGGCCTGTCCCGGTGGTGGTATTATTGCTAAGCGTACAACGGTACGAGTACGGGCAATGCGTATTTTCTGCAACCAGGCGTTTGAGTATGTGGCTAGCTATGTGCAATGTATGTGATATTGTGTTGGAATTGGAAGTAGCTTCGATCTATACTATGCCTGGCCCTATTGGAAGTTGATCGATCCAAGCTTTAGGTTTAGGATAGGCTTGAGGTTCTCCAAGTAAAAATCGCGATGAAAGAGTTACGTATAGATCCCAATAGATTTCGTATTTAATCCGACATATATAAAAGAGGTTTTAGGGACAAAGGCGACTAGTACGTGTTATATTTAGCGTGAGTAGTGAGATGAAATGTTTCCAGTTGGAGTTTACGTTTAAGGGCTCAAACCTTGCGTGAGACTCCTCGAAGAGATACGAAAGCGATGCTTATGTGCTGAGCACGAAATCACTTGAAATTTCACGTAACCACTGTTACCTAGGGAATATCGTGCTGAGCACGAAACCACTTGAAATTCATGTAACCACCGTTACCTGGGGTATATCATGCTGACCACGAAACCACTTGAAATCCACGTAATAACCATTGCTGAATATGGAATGTCGTGCTGCCTATGAAACTATCTCAAATCCACGTAATCACTGCTATGTATGAAATGTCGTGCTGACCATGAAACCACTTTGGCATGGAAGCCAAACTTGTATGCAGGAGTCCTAGTTTCTGTAGGAAGCCAATAAACGCAAGAAATTTCTAGTACCACGGTCATGTATTGGTGGTTCGACAACAACTAAATGAGGAGAAACTACATAGCCGTGGACAATTGCATAATCGAGTTATGGCTTTCGGCTTACTTCGGCGATAGGGCGCATTCATCCAAACACAAAAGATGCACGTTCATGTAGAGCCAAAGCAAACAGTTTGACTATTTGAGGTGTCGTATAGTTGTCGTACCAAGTTGATCAAAACGAAGCCCCTGTCATAAGGGGTATGATACCCCCTTTTTTAGTTTTCACATGTTTTCTCCGAAGTTCAATTGGTCAAAAAATATACAATAATAAATTTATCAAAAAGGAATTACAATCAGGGTGGTAATGCAAGGAGGCAGTAGACTAATTAACATGCAAAAATATCTTGTCTTCATGAGTAGGCATTTATGGTACTAATTAAATTTGACATGCAAAAAATGTGAGTGCACCCACTTTTGCCGGCGGCCAGCATGGCGTGCTTGATATAATCGGCAATCAGCCACGAGTTACCTACGAGAGCAGTGAGTTTGTGCTCTAGCGGGGTATCACCAGCTTGCTGCCAAAATTCTTAGGCCAGATCTGCTGCGTCCTGCATGTACCAGAGTCTTCAGCGTTGACCTAAGGTTCCACTGACAAGTGGGCCCCGTTCTCTCACACTGAAACGTTGCTGACTAGTTATTACCCCTTGATGAATGAATGGTAGACGAGCCAGTTGGGCCCACCTGGCTTTGCATAGGCCGACCTGCATCTGTCAAAGCCCATCAGGCCCAAGAATCTGGCTGTCAAATCGATCAGCGTCGTCTTTTTTCTTAAGAAGTTCCTTTTTCTGGTTCCAGCTCTAGTGAGCGGCTTAGGAACCTGTTGATCTTCCTCATGGCTGGGACAGTTCAGGATGGAATTTTAATGACGAAGAGACCATAGATAGATAGATAGATCCATGCATTCGCCCGTGTGTCTTTGCCATCTTGAGGCAATTAGCCGGCATGGGGGGAATGTCGGGCGCCTTTGTATGTCTGGTGGCCTGATGGGCAATAAATCATGCATTTTGTGTCATGATTTGTGGGCTACCCATAGCCTACATGCAGTCCACATGATGTGTCCTATCAGGAGAATGGAACGTATAGCAAATTCAGATCGGCTAAACATACCGGCAAGGCCTTCTTCGAATATGCATGGACGGGTGGACCATCAGCTGGTTGATGATTTGGTTGGTGAATGCTGATGGGCGACGGAGCAGAACGTACGTTCTCTAGATCCTTGGACGTACTCATCTCCTGCCCTGTCCTATGTGTTAAACCCATGCTGCTGCTGCTGCAGATGGATGGATGGATGGTCGCCAGATCAGAAGCCACCATGCCAGTTGCCAGCAGGGAAGGGAAGGTGCAACTCCGTGTGACCCATGTACAGAACAGCTACGTGTTCCTAATCCTACCTGAACTGGCAACTCCTGTGGCAGCAATTGTAGTGGTACTCACAAGTTTGTTATTACAAAGTGAAGGCATTGTAAAGTAGGCACAGAGAAGAATCCCAATTCCCACCCAATCTACTAAACAATATTTCTTTTTTTAAAGACTAAAACAAAGTAATTCTAGTTGCCTACTTGCTCCATGCAAATAGAACAGATCATGCATATGAAAATATAAAGGGTCATTAACTCATTGGTAAATATAGACGTGTATATATCTGATGACAAATCTTCAGTAGGGCCGGGCCAGAATATCCGAAAACTCCCACCATTTTCGGCCAAGAATGGATTGGGAGACATATACAGATGTCGATTGCAACCACTCATTATTCAGAAAGTAGAAAGTATACGTAAATGAATTCAGAATACTATATCACTATACAGACAAACAAAAGTCTCACAAAACAAGAAGATCATCCTATGTCCTCTGATGCACTATCTATTCTCTTCTTTTCTTATTATTTTTCTGCTAACTAGACATGAAGTTTACATCATATAATCCTATCGAGCCTATACAGATTTCGTGTTGTTATTCAGAGCTAGAGATCTGACTAACTGTCTGCTTTACTCTATGCAAGGATTCCAAAACCCTTGGTCTCACTTATACTATAAGATTTCCTTTGATCGATTCATGTGCATTTTTATCCTATGCAACTTGACGTCTGACTACAACAGCTCATGTACAAGAACAACTCCACACTTGCCTTTATTGTTGCATCGAATGCTGCTGTTTCAGCAAAATCTGTGCGTAGAGAAGCTCATTCCAGGAGTCCGGTACTCCAGGAAGGCACCAGTGGCTGCAGTCCTGGTACAGCCCAGGCGATTTTCTCTCCTCTTCAGTCAACTTCTGCTTGCGGTAGACTGAAGGGTGGGCCTCCTTCCTGTAGTCAGTCATCCTTGTTATGTTCAGGTACACAACGGGTGTTTTCATCCCATGGAGCACCTCCTCCAAAATGCTCATCTTTGTTGGGTATGGCATGAGGTACTGGTCATTCATTATTGGCTCTGTTTCCTTGTCACAACTGCCGCCTGAATTCCATTGACCCCCACTGCATAACAGAAACAGTTAGTAAAACATCAGTAGCTCATAGAGCACATCATGCTGAACTTTCAGAGGTTCAGAAATAGCTCTGCATACCTGAAATGGGATGCTGAGTAGCCTCTGAAAAACACAGTGGTTTTCTTGGGGTTCACATTGGAATCAACCCACTTGGCCCAGGTGTTGAGAGCTCTTCGAAAGGCATCATGGACATCCAGCTCGCTGTACACGCGGTTGCCCTCTTGATAGTAATCTTTCCTGTGGCACATTTCAAAACATATTCAGAACAGTAAAGGGAAAATGAAATGCAGGATGTATGAACCACAGATCTTCAGTGAATGAGGCAGGGCATTGTTTTGCTCACCCTAGAGAAGTTTTGTCATGCGTCCACCAGTGACCAGTATTGAAGATAATGATATCTGCGTTCTTGTACCTCGGAAATGCTGAATCGATAATGTCAAGCCTGAGAGTTTCCCGGGTACCCTTTCCATTGCTGATTGGCATCTCCCATTCCTGAACAAGGAAAGGGGAGCGGAAGAACTCCACACTGCAATTGTAGTCCTATAAAACAACAGCATGTTTGCACGTAAGAGTTTGTTCTGGTTGATGATATTAGCAGAGAGCCACAGATAACAAAAATTGGAATAAGGCGTATCTACCTGGAACAAGAAAGAGTAGGAGCCCTCAGCCCTGAATTGGCTCCTGCCGGATACCTCAAAAACCTTACTCTTGTCTTTGACAGAATTCCTCAAGATACAAATCAGGGATTCCCACATGTTCCTGTTGAGTGAATCACCGACAAACACCAGCCTCTTCCCCCTCAGCCTCTCCAACATATCAGTTGGGTTCAATCTAACATAAGCAACACAGAACTAACTTTCAAAAAATGCAACACAGAACTAATAACTTTCAAAAAGGCAACACAGAGCTGTATCTATCACACGCCAATAACTTTTACCATAACTATTGAATTAACCAAAACCGCGCGCAGTTGTTGAAGTAAAGTTTTCTCACCTTGGGATTCTGCATCTGCTGGGTTGCCACCGCAGCCTCTGGTAATCTTTGTCAGGCCGGCCGTTGAGGTGGCAGTTGAAGGACTCGTCGATGTGAGGGCATGATCCCGCAGGATACAGCGGGTACGAGTCATCTCGGACCCAATTCCCGTAGAACATGTCGCAGCTGGCCATGTTCTCAATCCAATCAACCTTCATGCGCCGACCGGCATTAGCATCTGCTTTCACCGGCACAGCACTGTTGTTACTGGCTGTTGTGGTGGCCCCTCGTGCAGATTGATCTTTCACCGGACTAGTGCTCCCCTGAGGAGCAGCAGTTGATTCATTCTGCTTATTGGCTGGACTACTATTGCTTCCATTTGAAGCAGCTGAACTCTGGTTCTTGATACCTGCAGCAGCCTGAATTAGGACGGTCTGCTTATTGCCTGCAGCTGCACTTCCATTGCCGTCCATGGCTGCTGCAACTGCAGTCGCAGTCTGATTAATGAATGCAACAGCAGTGCCGTTGCCCAAACCTGCAGTTCCGCTTCCCAATTGGTGCGTGGAGCCGGCAGCATTCCTTGCACTCGCTCTCATCCCGTTGCCGTCTCTGGCATCCACGGAACTCGCCTTCGTGTCGTCGGAGCCGTTGATCCGAACAGGCACGCCTCCTTTCGCCGATGTGCCATTCTGGGCTGAACCACCGCTCGGGAGTCCAGGTCCAGGCCCACCATCCTTCGCGTCGGCAGCGGCACTCCCGGCGGAATGTTTGGCTTCGGCACCGCCTTGAGCATGATCATCGGGCGGCGCGCCGCTCGGCACCGCCGCAGTAGCATCCGCAGGAACTGGCGCTTCCTTGCCGCTGAGAGCTTCGCCTTCGCCCACGCTCACGCTGCTGGGCGGAACTCCACCTCCGCTTCCCAACTGCTCGCCGGGCCGAACCGCTCCCGCGCTGGAGCCATTGCCTCGGGAACCGCTCGCCGCGAACCCGCCGCCGCTCGGCCCGGCATGCCTCGCAGTCGCGCCGAAGGCACCGGGAGGCACCGTGGAGGAGGAGTTGGCGGGGAACAGGGACGAGAGGAAGCCCGAGACCTGGTCGCGGTACGGCGACGCGGAGGCGATCAGGCCGTCGAACCACGCCGCGCCCGGCGACGAGGCCGGCGGCACCGGGAGGGAGGGCGCGAAGGCGAGGAAGACCGCGAACCCGGCGAAGGTGAGCGCGAGGCCGTAGAGGCAGAGCCTGACGAGCCGCGCGCGCCCGAGGAGGCCTGCTCCGCCGAGGTAGCCGAGGTGGTCGGCCACGGCCGCCACGCCGCCCTGCCTCCACGCGCCCTTCATCCGGTGGCGCGCGATGGCAGGCGAGCGGGCGCGTCGGGAGTTTGTTGGGTTTAGAGAAGGCGAGACGGCAGGGCAGAGGAGGCGCAGGCGGTGCCGCGGTGTGGGAAGAAGCGAGGAGGGCGAGACCGCCGTGCTGGGGAGCGATCGATCTGTTACTGTAAAGCCTTTTGTAGGAGGCAGTTGAGGCGGCGTCGGCGTGAAGCGTGATGCTAGTTGGAATTGGAAGTAAAACTAACAACCTAGGAGTATGTGATTTGTTGTTGTTTTTTTTTAAAAAAAATCTTAGTTTGGTTGGGAGGTGGTAGAGCCGAAGACATGTTGCAAGGAACCAAATAATTTAATTTTTTTTTTTTGTAAAATCTTTTATAGTTTGGTTTTACAGGTCTTGTGTAGGAAGGTGGTGGAGGCGGTTTGGTATGAATTATAAGTGAAACTACCATTCTCAATAAAAGAGTTCATTTTAAAGATTAACTACATTTATAAAAATACTAATAAAATTATCTCCAAACAAGTTTTTTACAAAAATATATTTAGAAATTCAACTAATGATACTAGTTGCGCTACTAATATTAATGATTTCTTATATTTATTTGGTCAAAGTCAAAGAAAAATATTTGACTACTTGGCCTGGCACATGCATGCAGTACCTGTTTGAATCCTCCAGATTTTGAGAATGTAGATATAGAAAAAAGTCTCACAATCTTAGTATCTTATCCGGACAAACTAGATTGTATCTTATCCTCCGGACAAGCTAGATTCGAGAGATATTTTAACTCATAGATTTTTAGAATGCGAGTCCAATAAAACTTTTTAGATTCTTTTAATCGGATTCTCAAAATCCATTGGGATTCAAACGACATCTTAATAGTGTCATGTCTGATAGTGCTATGCCAATTTGTTTGGCCATCTATATGCAAAGTACTAAATAGCGTTTGTAGCCGTCAGAATATTGCTAGTGCCCCTTAGCGCTACCGCTACAACTTAGTGGCTTGGACATAGCAGATTGTACCGTAGTACCTGTTATTAGACGCAATGGCCACTATATCGGCCACTATTTGACGTAGCAGTCCATTATAGCGGCCCAATTGGTCAGAACATAACTAGTTTATTCCTAATATAAGATATATTTGATCAAGAATCAACTCTTCGGGTATAATTAAATATCTACTTACACTGGTCTATTAGTAACTTGTATTTAGTCAATTTGTTAATGTGTACATGTAATAGAGCCTTTTTAAGATATAGATATATCTATAAATTATATGAGATATGAGATTTATTAGATAATGCTATTGGAACTTATTAGTGCCTGCTATAGCGTCCGTAATCAACAATCCGCGATGTAGATGTTAATCCGCTGCAGACCCACCCGCTACTTGTTACCTTGTCCAGACAGATCGACTTTTTCAGCGACCATCCAAACAGCCAAGTGTTCTTTGACTGTTTGACCGGCACACGACCGTACGCAGTGCGACCTTACCTTCCAGGTCCGTACATCTGGTGGTCTCGAATGTTTGTTCTTTGGCTTCGTTGCATTCCCATTACGACACACGCCGTTGCGTATTTGCCATTCTGAGGCCCAACAGCCAAACAGCCGCAGGCCGTACCCCGTAGCATGCATGCATAGTGCACTTGTTTTTGCACGCACCTAACAGTAGGCGTAGCATAGGCTCTTCTAAAGAAACAGCTGGTTGACTCCATCTGCCAAGCAATGCATGCTGCATGACTTTGCCCGTACACGTCCGAGCAAGGGGGCTGTCTTTTTTTTTTTTTTTTTTTTTTCATTACACACAACCTTGACAAGTGTGAAAAATCAAATAAGAGAACAAATGCTTAATAATCTCAGATGAGCTTGCCTCTTAGCTTATGCTGATAAGATTTTAGCTTGCTCCAGGGTGAGAGCAAATTTCGCTTCCCACTTGCTCATCAGGGATATGAGATTTAGGCGAAACTCCATGTGTTTGGTCTGAATCTGAACTTATCTGCATGCGTACCTGGTTTCTTTTAGCATAATTAATTAGACACAAAGCTAGCTACTTTCAGTGGTTCATGCAGAGAGACAATAATAATACGATAGTTAGTAGCCATTTCTATGCAGCTGCACCATCCGCACAAGCCGAAACCTCTACGACAGGTTGCAAGATCTGATTGAAGGAGGCAACTAGATCTGCATTACCGCCTAACTAGAAAGTATATATGGCACACTGGCCACTGTATTTTAAAACTGTAAAAATGTCCAGGCGTGGGTGTGTTACCAAAATAATTATTAGATGAAATTAAACTAGCTGGGTTGACTGATGATCCGGTTCAGATGATCCATGCCAACTCCATAACCCAGATTAGACACTACTACTACTACTACTACTAATAACTAATTAATCGACACGGCAAAAAAAAGAGGGAGAAAGATTCCTGCCAAAAGTGCAGGTGATGGGTTGCCAAATAGTAGTGAAGGTGAGCCGCGCCTAACACATTTCAGAGATGGAGGAGCTGCTACATGCAGGGAAGGAACTGCAGCCATGTACACTATAGCATGAAAGAAGAAGAAGATGGTGTTGTGATTGTGAACATAACTCTCTGAAAAGCAGGGAGATGGTTACAAGAGAGGTGCTGGGAGTGAGTTAGGTCTCAGCTCACTTGTTGGCTTGGCTCACAGGACGGCGATCCCACCGTGTCGACGCTGCACTCGCAACTCCCCCTCTTGACTTGTCATGTTTGCCACGAAGGCTAGGCCGCATGAGAAAAGGTCCACTAGCAGATGGGTGAGGTTGGTCATCAATCATCACTGCGGTGCCTGGCACTCTGGCTTATTATCTCGAGATCTAGTTGAAAGCATGGGCATGCTAAGTTTCCTCATGGAAAAAGATATTCCAAAAAAATAATTCTAGATTCGAGACAAGATATTTTCTTCAAATTAACCGAATTTATCTATATAATAACTAATATTAACATTTTTATATGAAAATAAAGTTACTAACTCTAATGATTTATTCGGTATCATAGATATATGTGTTAATGTTGGTTTTTATAGATTTGGTTAGCTTTGAAATTGTACATGATTCAATAGAAAGTGAGTTTGTCTTTTGTTTTTGTGTGGGCTGTGGGGGGCGGAGGGAGGAAACACGGAAATGCAGAATTTCAGACTTGCTGGAACCATTCTCTCCACGGAAAGTGGGGCCCACATGCCACGTTGTGGAGATAGCGTACGTACCTCACCATCATGAACTCTACGATCGTTTCCTTTTGAGCCAAAATCATTTCGTTGTACCACCCATGATCTTCTTGGAAAGGTATTACGCGTCACCGTATCTACTTATAATTAATC
The DNA here is from genome assembly GCA_015844335.1 of Chrysopogon serrulatus. Lineage (NCBI taxonomy): Eukaryota > Viridiplantae > Streptophyta > Magnoliopsida > Poales > Poaceae > Chrysopogon > Chrysopogon serrulatus. The sequence goes on along the minus strand of JADLZL010003266.1, from coordinate 35,454 downwards.
CCCGATACGATGATATGAATATCCTACGTACAGGCGTAGGCATTGGTGCCATGAGTACAATGTAATGATGAGAACCAGGTGCATTTTCCGCCCAAAGATCCGGATGGACGAGGCACATGAAAGCTGTGAAGTACTCGAAAGATCCATGGAGTACTCCTTAAGCAAGGGCGTGTAGCTTTAATTTGGAGCTTTTATCTTGCTACTACCGTGGGGTGGACCACAAGACGTACAAAAGGCGAGGAGCGAAACATGCATGCTGGTTTTTTTTTTTTTTTTTGACAACACATCAATGCTGGGTTGGGTGCCCTCCTCCGTCCTCACTAAAATAGAAATTCTCGCCTTTAAGCCATTTTCAAAATACCTCATGCAACTATATAAATATTTAAATTAGTATCATTGCTTTAGTGCAGTGCAGCAATGCAAGGACTCACTTGAGGTCGTACACGGGACAGGGCGGAAGAAGAAGAGAGAAAAAAAAAAGACTAAGGCTCCGTTCGGTTCCGGCCGGAACCGGCCGTTCCCGGCCAATTTACACCAGGAAGGGTTCCTGTCCTATATAAATTATTGAAGTAGCTTCCGGCTGGAATTATTCCTCTGCTCATTCCCATAAAAACGAACGGGGCCTAAAACGAGCAACTCCTTGTGCCGTCCTGGGCCCTCCGGCGACGGTGCCAAGGACTGCCGTGATAGTATAGGCCCATTTTCCTTCCGGGCCTTAGCCCACGGAATAAACAGAGGAGTATAGGCCCATCTTGTACTTGTGAGACCGCGCTGCGCTCCATCGACCTCCAATCCAAAAGGAGAAAAGAAAGAAAGAAACGAAAAGTCCGCATAAAAAGATCTCCAGATATTTTACAATCCAGTGGGCCCAGACGCCGACGCTTTTGGCCCCACGGCCTCGTCCGCCCGCCTAGTGCGCGTCTGCCTCGGATCTTCGTCACCGGATAAGCCACCTGCTCCCGATTCCACCGACGATCAACTCTCTCTCCGCCTCCCGTCGCCACTTCCGCGCATATGCCCGCCCCATCCTCCGCTCCCGTGCTCCGCCACATCCACCGCTACGCCGCAGCCCCAGCATCTCCGAGCGCTGATCGAACCGGCGCACGGAAACCAATGGCGCTCCTGGCGCCGAGCCCGCGCGCGCTCTGCGTGCGCGAGGCCGTGGCGGCGGTGGCGGCGCACGCGCACTCCTCGGCGGCCGCCGCGTGCTCGACGGTCGGCGGCGGGGCAGCCGGCGGGCGGGCGCTGTGGCTGTGGAACGGCGGCGGGGGGACGGGGACGGGGAGGAGGCGGAGGGAGATCGGGGGAAGGGTCCGGGCGGAGGCGTACTTCTGGGACGTGGCCAAGCCGGTGGAGATGGAGGAGATCGACAGCATGGAGAAGCTCGACGACGTGCTCAGGTGGTCCGTCGAGAACAATACGCCCATCATTATTGACTGGTACGAGTGCTAGCTGTTGCACATGTTGGTTGCCCGACCTCAATAAATCACTCAACTCCATTGATTTGTCCGGTGTGTGTGGCCAGTGATTCGGATGCTGATTGTCATCATAGTGGAATCGTGATGATTTTTCGTCTTTATTTATCTGGATGCTTAGATATACATCATACATATCTCATCAGAAGTTGCTTCCAGGATGGCAAGTTGGTGTCGGAAATGCATCTACCTGATGCCCAGAATGGAGAAGATAGCAGGAGAATATCCCGGGTTAGTGTGACTTCACCTCAACAGAATGGTTTTTCGGTACAATTTTGTCTCCTGTCATATTGATACCTTAGCAAGTTGATTTTGAGTTCTAAAGACATACACGTTTCAGATTATGAAATAATCATGCTTCACGTTTCTGTTGCAGAGTCAGGTTTTACTTCATTGATGTCAATAAAGTTCCACAAGCGGTAGTGAAAAGAGGGAATGTAACTGTAAGTCAGGATATTCAGAGATTACTAACAGTAGAATAACTGATTCAAAATGGCTCTGAAATAATCTAATTCCTTTGCCTTTCCGTGTGCATACTGCAATTCCGATGGTCTGCATATCTACCTTCAGAAAATGCCCACTATTCAGGTGCCACTGCACTTTCTCCTGTCAATTCATTCCTTTTTTTTATTCTGAAGAAATCGTCAATTCATTCCTATTCCTATATGATTGGAACTATGAAAACGTTGATCCTAAACTACGCATTCATATTCAGCTATGGAAGGATGGAGAGTGGAAAGCAGAAGTAATAGGAGGCCACAAAGCTTGGCTTGTGATGGATGAGGTTAGAGAAATGATCGACAAGAACAAGTGACGAAACACCCAAGTTATGCAATGGGTATTGTACTTTGTAAATAGAGATATCAGATGATCTCTTCGTATACTAAGCTGAAATCAAATCAATAAAACCATATTTCAGCTCCTTATCATTGCTGAGCTGGTTAAGACTGTTGGGCTTCCATCTGAATCCTGAAACAGTGCAATGTTTTGACTCGAACACAGATAGAGCAGCCGTGTTGGAAATAACCAAACGTTACTGGTCCCTTAATTTGTCCTGAAATAAAAAAGATATCTAGAAATTTACAATTTCTCCTAAGTTATAAGGGAATCTACGAGAAGTAACCCCTAGTTCACTTTAAAACAGGAAGCACTCACATGCCTATACTATCAACAACCTAAATACGGTAATCGCATTACCTCAAAGTGAATAAGGGAGATTAGATGCCTCATTTGATTTATAAACATAATTTCATATTAAACTATAAGTCAATAATTTTAGATTTTTCCTAAGCCAAACTTGTCTAATTATATTAACATCTACAACATCAAAATACATTTCATGGTGTATTCAATGAAGCTTTTTTGGTGTTGTAGTTGTAATTTTCTGTAACCTTGGTCAAAGAACGAGAAGTTTGACTTATGAAAAAAACTAAAACGGCTTACAATTGTAACAACAAAGGGAGTAAAACTCATATAATATATTCTATTTCAGGAATCAGGATAGAGGGGCTATGTTGAATTATCTTATCCTCATCCTTCTTACTATGTTTATCATCTGGTCCATCTTGGCTTCTATCTTCAGAAAATGGCCGGTATTGGTCATACTGTATTTTTTATATGTTGGAATTTTGATCCCGACACAAGGAAGCAGGGAACACATTCATATTAAAGCAGAATTAATAGGAAAGTCATGGCTTGTGAATTTGTTATCCAGAAGAGCAAGTGATTAAATACCTGAGCCGTGCAATTGATATAGAGAGATGCGTGACAATCTCCTCAGTCATTAAGCTAATTTTCAGGTCCTTGACATATCAGATCTGCTCATGTATATCCAGTACTGCAATTGCTTTTCTGACTCATTTCCAGCAAGAGGCAACACGTAGTACGCATATTCACAGGAACAAATTAAGAGCAATCGTGTGTTGTAAAGAATCAAATAATCCGGTCTTCCCAATTCTGCTCAATTGATATATCTACAAGATCCCAACCATTGTACCTACTACTTACATATAAACTCAAATACCATTACCATCCACAGTAACAAGCTAATTACAATCCAGAACGACCTAATGAACTACCGCCAAGCTGCCCAGAATTTTTCAATCCTCGCGGGCATCCCTGCGGCGCGACGACGACGACGCGGCGGGCGACGGCATCGACGACGGGGAAGGCGAGGGCTCGTCGGTGCCGACGGGGACGTCGGAGAGCGGCGCGAGCACGCGCCTGACGCTCATGGAGCGCATGGGGCGGAAGCTGAGGGACCTGCTGAGCCGGCCGTCCTTGGAGAAGACGTCGGAGGAGCTGCGGAGGATGAGGTAGACCAGCGCCTGCACGAGCACGAACACGGCCACCTTGGCGAGCGCGTCGCGGAGCTCCGGCGACAGCGAAAGGAACGCCGACGACCCGTCCATGGCGCGGAGAGATGCTGGCTGGCAAGGTGGAGAAGGTGGATGCGTGTGAATGCGCGTATGTATGGGTGTATGTATCTGTGATCGTTGAGATGCTGGTGGGGAGAGATCGCTAGTCCTCGCCTCCTGCTCGCTTGCTTTATATAGAAGAGGAGCTAGCGGCAGCGGCTGGGTGGCTTGCGGGTTTGCAGCATGTGCTTGTGTTTTTGTTTTTGTCGTGGCCGTATACGCAAGCGGTGAAGTGGTGTGGGTTTCGTAGGTATCTTCCGTGCGGTGACTTGTTTGCAATTGCGGCAATGAATGAATAGTAGGTTTCGTTTGTTTGGGTTTCGTAGGTATCTTCCGTGCAGTGATTTGGTTTGGTTTGGTGTGCAAGGAAGAACAAGTCTCACCTGTTCGTGACTGTTCACGTTTTCTGTTTACCGGAGCTGGTACCAGTTTGACCTGGGTCCGGGACATGTGTCAAGTGTATGCAGGCGGCTGACACTGACAGGCAGTGAGCGGGTGATGTGGCATCCTTATTCTCCAGCTTTTAAATTTGAAATTTGAATTTGAAAAAAAATTCTAGAAAAATTCCTAAAAATAGACGATGGCGTTCGGCGTGTCTGATCCTTCCCATTAAATCATTTCGAAAAATATACAGTCGCTGTCTTGGAAGCAGCTAGAGACACGTAACCGAACGGATTAAGCACATGGCTTTGGGCGCAAGGCTTTGATTGGCTAATCAATCTTCGATGGGTTACCTCATCATTGACCTTTCTTTCTTGGGTCGTCACTCGTGACTAGTATCTCTTCATAGTCGCCGTAGTAACAACCAGAGCATTTTGACAATCTGATTTTATATATTTCAGAGCATGACTAGCTGATTTGACCAAGAACATTCCAGAAATAAAGCGACTCGAGATGATTCATAATTCGGTTTCTAGATCCCAGATGACTGCATCGATCCATCCATCGATGCGACGTTCCAATGAACGCTCACCTTCGAGAAACCCAGGTGTCAAGGAAAAAAAAAGGAATCAAAACCTTCTAGTCGTTAGAAGGAACGTTCTTGGACTTAACATTTAACAATGACATCGTGGCCTCGTCTCCAGGTGCCTCATTGATTTGATTGGGTTTTCCTTTCAACGGGGGTGACAGCAGCTCATCGTGGCCTCGTCTCCTCTGCTGGCAGGCTGGCAGCCTTGCGGTGCGGCCCAAGAAGAAATAGTAAAATCCTCTCCGGCACCGGCGCCTTGAAACGCCAGCTCGGTCAACCTCCGCCGTGTAACCCGTGCGCGAACCTAACGCGGTTTGCAAGCCGAGCAGCAAACGTGCCAGCGCCCGAACTGTGGCGGTGGCGGGCGGGCAATTGGGCCATGCTTCCGTGCCGGGGTGATTGCTTCACTTGTCGCAAGAGATGCCGGCAGAAACGCTAGCTGGAAGCAAGGCGCTGCAACCGCAACGTGGTGGCTCCATCGGTTGGGGCGCAGACGGTCACCGTATTATGGTTTTGGTCTGTGGTGGACTCATGGTGGTGGTGCGTTGCGCCTCCACTACAGAGGAGGATTGAGGGTATGCTGATGCAAACTATTCTACTTCTTTAATATTTTGTCTCTCAAGCTATCACAAAACGACGCTTTGGCCGAGTGGTTAAGGCGTGTGCCTGCTAAGTACATGGGGTTTCCCCGCGAGAGTTCGAATCTCTGAGGCGTCGTTCCTTTTTTTGTTTTTCTTTTCTGTCACTACCATTTTTGTCCTACAAGTATACAATTACCAACTTACAAAATCCTCAAATTTTTTATTTTTCTTTTCTCTCAATACCATATTTATCCTACCAAGTATATACCAACTTACAAAATTCTCCATTTCTTTCTTTTTTTTTTTTTTTTTTTCTCCCACTACGATTTTTGTCCTACAAGAATACCAACTTACAAAATCCTCCATTTTCCTTATTTTCTTTTCTCTCACTACCATTTTTGTCATCTTTTCTCTCACTACCATTTTTGTCCTACCAAGTATACAAGATCCTAAACCCCTTCATCCTGGCTGCACCCGCAGATCCGCCTACTGATCCTCAGGGTTAAACTGAAGAGCGGAGTTTTATGCTGCTTATTACTGTATTGCAGTGTGTATGAAATCAAGACAGCGATACATTTCTTTTCAAATACGCAAAAGGTTTAAGATTAAGAAAATGTTAGGTTACAGGGATACATTTACAGGAGCCAGTTATTCGTAGGCAGCACTCCGAAGGGTCAAGCAAATATGGCAATTTGGGTGGAAAGGAGACTCCAGCAGTTTCTTGTTCAGACATTGCTCAGTTCATCCTCCCTCATGTTTCCCTTCCCTTCCATCCCCTTCCCGTGCTACGTCAAGTCTTCATCGTGGCCAGAGCGTATTTTTTGGGGCGCTGATCCACGGCGTGCTGGCAATGGCGAACCTCCACGGAGCTGAGACATGCTCAGGGGACGCGTACTCGATGCCAACGCGGGGACCAACCAAAATGCTCTCCGGCTCTGGGCCGTCCAATACCTCCAACCCACCTGGGAGGGAGGAAAAGAAAAACAAGCCATCGCTCGGATGAAAATGGATAAATCAGTGCCAGCAGTTTCAGGCCGCGGTGGTCAGTCGAGCAAGCATACCTGGTGTGTAGAGAGGATGGTTCGACCAATCAGTGGATAGGCCCAGAGCTTGTCCAACCTGAATACGGTGCACAGAGATTTTATTTTTTTATACTAACACAGTTTTGCAGGAACAGTGAGAAAACAACATTTGTAGCTAAGCGAAACGGCACCTACCTTTCCTGGTCCTGTAAGTAGGATTGGTTTCTCAGTTTGTTGAGCGCGGCGCCGCTGAATAGTTTCAAGACCTGAAAAAAAACTTTCAAGCAATTGATGCAAGTCCTGTTTGAAATACTTCTATGTATGTTATACAAGTTATTACATTGACAGGGCAAAGAGACACTGAAACTATGGGGAAAAAAACGTTTAACTTACAGATAAGCGAACTACAAGACCTACAAATATTTTAAGAAATTGATTGATGTCGTCGCATCGAGTTTAAAGCATGATAGATACAAGAGCAGGGATAAAGGAAAACATGCTGAAAATTACCAAAATATCTTCTAATAGCCAGATAAGGAAACTCCAATTTACAGCAGGAGCATGCAGTTCAGCTATTAGTAGAAATGGAATTTGAGACGAAGGTTGTACTCTAGATGTTCAATCAATGAGATTTATTTTACTTTTCTGCCTCAAATCGGAAGCAGAATGCCACACAGTAATAAACTAATTATGATATATCTTATGATGCTAGCAGAATACACAGATAATATATTCACTTTTTATCCAAGCAGTGTGAAAAGTTTGCTGATGAAGTACTATTGTGCAATGCATACCGCTAACTGGACAACAAGACCGGATCAAAACAGCAGCACCAACACCCTCTATATCGGCAACAACATTGAGCATCATGTGGAGTCCATAGCACAGATACACATATGCATGGCCTCCCGGACCAAACTACACACAGAGGAGCACAGATTTTAGATCATGCTCATGCTACGAAGCCCCAAAGTTGCCATGTGCAGAAATAACAATGCGAGCACTGATACTACCACTGGAGCAGTCCTTGCTGTGATACCGAACCTGCCATGGCATGCGGAATCATTTGGCCTGTAGGCCTCCACCTGAAATTTCAGAATATCATGATGTGGTGCCTCGATTAGTTAGCAGCACCGAGAAGAGCAGCATTTCGCCATTTTGTCAAACAAAGATAGAGGCTACAAGTTCAGGGAAATTGAGCTTGGAAGCTACTCGTATTGCAACAGAGTACAATCTCGATTCGTATGAAAGACGCGAGACTTCTGAAGAAGAACAACCTCGGTGATGCGGAGGACGACCTCGTCGCGGCGCAGGAGCTTGCCGAGGAGGCGGGGGCGAGGTCGAGGGCATCCACCTCAAAGAAGTCTCGCGGCATTGCGCGCCCAACAGGCGGCGCCGCGTCCAACTCCACCGATGCGGGAAGCAGTGCCCTCGCCACCGCCGGGTTCCCCGCCGCCTCGGCCTCGCCCTCCCCGCCACCGGCGGCGACGCGGCGGCCTCTGAGACGAGACTTCTTCCTGGGCGAGGAGCGCTTGAAGCTTGGGGGCTTGGGCGCGCCGGAGGTGGCCATTGGTGATGGCTCGCCCTCGCCGGCGGCGAGAGGTGGGGCTTGCCGGGCTTCAGTGCTCAGCAGGGCAAGGGATGCGTGGAATTGACGGCGGAGATGGAACGGAACGGAAGGATCCAATGGATGCCAAACTAATGACGCGAATGCGCGTAAGGTTGCTGACCCGATCATGTTAGACAATGCGCATTAGCGATCGATGAAATGAGAGGGTTGATGCATTTTTTTTAGTAACGAGGCTTTTCTTTGTGGAAAAGAGAATGTAGAAAGGCTAAAAGAAGTGTTACAATCAAAATGTCAACGACTAAAACAATTGTTTACAAAATACTGTACCACAGCTGCTTTCGTGGAAACAGCAATGAAAATGTCAACGACTAAAATAAAGTGTTGCGAAAGAGTACTGTACTTTGAGATTGGTAGGAGTTGGTGGATAGCTTACGTGTAGCACATTAGTAATTGCTGTTTTTTTACAAGAATTAGCAGTTGCTGTTGACGGTGGGCATGTACTGAAGCATGAGTATATTTAACAGTTTTAGCTTTGCCGTTTTTATTTAACAGACTGATACAGTGCTTATTTTATTAATATATAGTGAAAATATAAACTCATTTGACATCTGCAGAAGAATTTGTTATCGCATCATCACACTACCGATATGGCTTCCATCAATTGGTTAAGCTTGGGCTTGGCGATGTCAAAATGGGTCACATTGAGAAAACTGTCCCTTAGGATTCCATGGATACAAGTCTGCCGCCGGCCGACGCTCCAAGTAACTGGATATCCATCAGTTCTGATCATCATCGACTTATTTGATTCAAGTGCAGAGCTTCCAAAGTCCAATTGTTCAGTGACCGTACGGTAGTCAACTAGCTTTCTTGATGCCTCGTACTATTCCAGCTACAGTATATTTGTTGCTATAAAAACTGTAGCATGCTTTGCTTTTACTTGGCGTATCGCTGAGAGTGACTTGCTTCTAGTCTAGAACATTCACAGAAAGACCAAATTTACCAAAGCAGGTGCGCAACTGAAAAACCAAAGCTTAACTGTTCCCTGTCTGCAGTACTACACAGCCGAGGCCCGAGGAGGCGAGGAACAGCCAGCCGGACTCAAGCCGACGCCGATACTATGGAGGGCGACGACCGGAGGGCCCCGCTGCTGGGGTCCGGCGCCGGCGGCGGCGTCCCCCCCCGTCTCTGCGGCGCCGCGACTCGGCGCGGTCGCTGCGCAGCAGCTTCCTGTCGCGGCTGCCCGACAAGGTGCGCGCCGGGCTGGACCCGGAGCGCCTCGCCGACCTCGATCTCTCCCGCGCCAAAGGCCTATCCCAAGGTAACAACAAAATTGCGAGCTCTGATTCCTCACCCGATCAGCCCTCCTACCCTCTCCGCCGCCTCTCGTGGTCGTAGGTGTGAGAGAGTACTACGAGAAGCAGCTCGCGACCCTGAGAACCTTCGAGCAGGTGGAGGCGCGCTGCATGCCCGGCGAGTTCGATTCCGATGTCGAGGCATCCGACTCGGAGGACACGGAGCAGAAGCAGAGCGAGTTCGCCATGAAGATTTCCAACTACGCCAATATCGTGCTGCTGGTTTTCAAGGTGAGTGTGAGTTCAGGCGTCAGGTTGCGCTTGCGGAGTTGCAGAGTGGCACATGGGTACAGTCGTACAGAATACAGGCGTCAGATTGCTTGCTGATCCGTTTGGGATGCGAGAATCGCAGGTTTATGCTACGATCAGGACGGGGTCCATGGCGATCGCGGCGTCCACGCTTGACTCGTTGCTGGATTTCATGGCCGGAGGTATCCTGTGGTTCACGCACCTTTCTATGAAGAGGGTCAACATTTACAAGTACCCAATTGGGAAGCTGCGTGTTCAGCCAGTTGGGATCATCGTCTTTGCGGCCATCATGGCAACTCTAGGTGCACATCTCTGATTCTGCATAGCATTTGCTACACTGTCTGTCAGATAAATGCAATGTGGAAGTGTCTGTAGAAATGATGAACACGAGTGTCTTCGTCACTTATTAGGCTTCCAGGTCTTGGTCCAAGCTGTTGAGCAGCTAGTGGAGAACAAACCTGGCGAGAAGATGACATCGGAGCAGCTCATATGGTTGTACTCCATCATGCTTTCAGCAACTGTTGTGAAACTTGCTCTCTGGCTCTACTGCAAGAGTTCAGGGAATAGTATTGTCCGGGCTTATGCAAAGGTATCCTTTGTTGCACTATAATAGTAGTTGAATACTTACATAGTTACATGATTTAATCGACGTCAAAATTGTCATTTAAATTCACCTGTACATGTGCCATTCAGGACCACTATTTTGATGTGATAACCAATGTCGTCGGTCTGGTGGCTGCTGTTCTTGGGGACAAATTCTTGTGGTGGATTGATCCTGTGGGGGCTGTAATACTTGCTGTATATACCATTATCAATTGGTCCAAAACTGTATTAGAAAACGCAGGTATGTCCAAAACACTTCGCATTCTCCCAAGTGTAATGAGCTTCTGTAAGTTCTTTATTCATCCCATTTAGGAACACTGACATTGGGATAGCCGATTAAATTATGCAAAAAAAAAAAGAAAGTATTTAGAAATGGCAACTGAGAGGAAGATGGAAGATATGGTTGTCCTCTCACTGCTGCCAATTACTACATTGATCATATTTAGAGAAGATGTGCACCTGTAGTTACTCTCTCTGTCTGATCAGCTTGTGACTAATTCAGTAATTCTTTGATTCAGCTACCCTAGTGGGCCAATGTGCTCCTCCAGAGATGTTACAGATGCTAACGTACCTCGCCATGAAGCACGACCCACGAGTGAGGCGGGTTGACACTGTTAGAGCTTACAGCTTTGGAGCTCTCTACTTTGTTGAGGTCAGTTAACAACTTAGCATTACCAGAACAGCAAACTTCCATGTCATTGCCATTCCTTCATTCCTTCCTTCCCATCTCCTGCAACTAGTAGGGTGGATCTTTACAGTTACAAACTACGGTATAACAATTACTCTTGGCCACAACGCAGGTTGACATTGAACTTTCGGAGGATATGCGGTTAAGAGAGGCACACACCATCGGTGAATCGCTGCAGGAGAAAATTGAGATGTTGCCTGAAGTCGAGCGGGCGTTTGTTCATATCGATTTCGAGAGCACTCATAAGCCTGAGCACAAAGTCAGGAGCAGGTTGCCGGCTACTGATCCCTGACAGATTTCCGCATGCTCATGTACTATATATTGTTAGGAGTTAGCTAATAGCGCGGTGTTTTTCTTCAATGGTTACATGTAATAATTCCCTTCACTTGTAAAATAAAATAAGAGCATAACGTATTTCTCATTGGAATAAATACAGGATTGACTTTTCCAGTTTACTGATCCTAATCACGCTACCGTAGTTAAGGCCATAAATCTCCCTTACATTTGCAATGGTATGTAGCATCATAAAAGAACGGGTTGGTTATAATTGCTTCACTACTGGATAAAATCTTACAAGCATAACTTAAGAACGCCTGGCAGCGTTCAGTCATACTACAAGTATTCCCCGAGTTCCAGGCAGATTACCGCATCACGTGCAGCAGGCATACAGATCTAAGACAACCCTCACCAAGCCTTTCAGCTTGCTAACTACAGGCAAGACGTTGAACCACAAAATGTTGCTGGGCTTCATCTTCAGATTCCAGAGGGGGGCAGCAAAAAGATCATTCACATTACTGCAATTAGCTGGCAGCAGCAACCATAGCTGTGCGAGTATACGTGAAAGCTGAGATCAGTGCACCCAGCTGCAGTTTATCGTTGCATGCAAAGCTTAGCCTGTACCTGCATATCAAAGAGAAAAGCCTTAACAAACAAAAAATTTGAGCCCAGAAAGAGTTATCATAGTTCTCCCCAACCGATCATGAGCTCAAATACAAAGTCAAAGAACATCACAGGTCATTATCTAGCTATTGCAACATTGCAGTGAGCTCTTAAGTAATCGCTTCATGGAAACAACTAAATTTCCACTCTCTGAAAGGAGATTATACACATGTGGGGAACTACTGCATCCAAAGTTTGCTGAATTAAAAAAAAGAGAGAGAGAGACATGTTGTTCTTCAGTGATTCATGGGCAAGGGCTAAACTATACATCTATAACATCGTGCTCATTTTATGATTCATGGCAATTTTTGCTAACAAAGTCTCAATGATGTTCTTTAGTTAACTACAAGAGGTATCAAATGAATAGTTAGCTTGGCCATACATTGTTAGTCTTCCGTCCATAGCATCCTCAATTTGGGCAATTACCTAGCTCCTATACTTTTGTGTGAACTAAAATGACTATTTCCGGCAATCTTAGTAGAATTAGCAAACAAAACATAATTATGACATGGAATGCTGGGTAAGCTAATTTATGTGCAGAACACAATTCAACTGTAGAAGTGTATAAAGGACATACTCAATATCAGCCAAGTCATTGATTAGCTTTACACGAACATCAGATGGCATTTGTATTTTGAACACAAACCTGCACAAAAGATAGAAAATTTAGAACAATGCTACATGGGGTTCAAATTCAATACTAGTAGTACATAATAAGAAAAATTATGAAGAACGAAGAGCTAGTTGGCAGCAGGTAGTGCTTACATAGTAACCTCCCGTATGATATCAACCAAGGCCAGCCCTTTTCGCATCTTCATGTCAGATATATCTACACAGATAAGGAAACATAGATTTAGACAATGAATCCTGAATCATCAGAAGGATCATATTGACAGATGGTAACTAGAATACTTTCAAAGCTTTTTGAAAACGGTTCATTTAATAGCCAAAATGCTATCCGCTCAATATCATTAGGCATGGGGTTTCCTGTGCAAAGATAGACAGCTTCTTCTGTGATTTGTTGGGATGCCATGTGTGTTGACTGCACATAAAAAAAGGTAAGTCATTGTCAAAGCCATTTTATTAGTGGATTACCTCATAGAACAAAAAAATTGATATAATGAAAAAAAAAAAAACTACATCCCAAAATTTCTAGGTTTGCCCTAAGTCAAACTGTGTTAGGTTTGTCCAAATCATAGTAGAAAACATCAACATGTAGATCTAGGACACCAAATTAGTATACAATGTACTTATTTAGTTTCATAGATGTTAGTTTGTTTTCTGTAAACGTTGTCAAAGTTAAAATAGTTTGACTTTGGAGTTTGGACAGACCCAAAAGTGGCTAAATTTTGGGACAGAGTTAGTATGCTTTATAGTTCATCTCAATGTTGAACTCAGTAATAGATAACATTGAAAGAATGGCATTAGGCAAGAAGTACACACAACAGTTGTGCAAATAAGAATGTATGATTTGTTCAGATCTCATGCCTTTCTTTAACTTGCTCCCACTTCTATATCTTTAAATGACTAGATATCAAAACTCCAGGTCAAAAACAGTTGAGTCAAATGCACAGCGTGACAGCAATTAAGGGATAACCTGCAATATATTCAGAGCCTTCCTCATATCACCATTGCTTAACCGCACTAGAGCTGTCAAGCCACCCTCATCTACACTGAGCCTGCAGGTACATGCAAAAATTAGCATTGCAGATAGGACCAAAATCCTATGCCAGTATAGTGTACCACCATGTGAAGATTGCAAAGCATGATATAACAGAACATAATATAAGTGAGTTCCCAGATAACATGAAATAATTATTTAGAATTCTTATATAAGCTTAGAAGGGAAACGAGTGCTTACCCCTCAGATTTTATTATATGTTGAAGACGCTCCCTAACATGACTGCCGTCTAGTGGAGCAAATCTAAACCTAGTGCACCTTGATTGTAGTGCAGGGATAATTTTGTTGACATGGTTGCAAATGAGTGCAAACCTTGTGCTCCTTGTATACTTCTCAATGACTGCAAGGAGGGACAGATTAAATAGATGTATGGAAGAAAATGCACAGCAATATCACGGCAATGAACAAAGTGAAGTCTTAAAAACAGAAAAACCTCTTCGCAATGCAAATTGTGCATCCTTTGTCATTGCATCTGCTTCATCCAAGAGGACCAACTTAACAGAAGGCCTTGCTCTGTAGAAGTTTAAATGGAAGGCAAAATGGTATTATTCACAGTATTATGACAAACAGAATTACCTGATTGTATAAAGTCTGAAAAACTCCCTATCAAAAGGAAAAAAAGGTTGCACAAATTGTAATGCATACCCAAAAGAGAGGCTGCGTGCGCCAGCAAAATCCTGGATCTGCTGCCTGACAACATCAATACCACGCTCATCTGATGCATTGAGCTCCAGGATCATGTTGCTATACTGAGACCCATATAGCTTCCTCGCAACAGCCAGAATCGTTGATGTTTTCCCAGTGCCAGGTGGGCCGTATAGCAACAAGTGTGGAAGTCTATTCTCGTTTGTAAGCCTGTCAACTACAAGAAGAAAATGACAATGATCAGCTTATCTCACATGCTAGTCACAACCAGCACAGTTACAAAGAATTTAGTACTGTAGCCTACAGCAACAAGCTGTAACTCGGGAATCACACAATACTATGTGGTAGCACAAACAGACATAAAATAAATTCGGGGCCAAAAGTCAACCCACATACGGGTTATAGGAGACACAGAGAACAGCATAATGCCTTTAAGAAAATTCACTGAATCGCAAATCTAATAGAACCCCACCCGAATCCCTCCTAAAACCCTAAACCCCGCATCAGGCATCGGACGAGCACAACGGCCGCGGCCACTTACTGGTGTCGACGATGTCGCGGTGGGCGGCGACGTCGGCGAGGGACTGGGGCCGGTACTTCTCGACCCAGGGCGCAGCCCTGCCGCCGGCGGAGAGAGGCGCCTTGCCCTTGGCCGCCGCTCCGGGAGGCGGGGGGAGGAGGCGCGGCGGCGTCGATGTCCATGGGAGCGGCGGCGGCGGTTCCCGCCATGGCGGAGCGGAAACCCTAGTGCTGGCTGGCGGGATTGGGGGGAATGGTTGGCGCCAATTCGAAACCTCTCGGCTCTCGCTCGCTCTATGTTACGACGACCACTACAACACACCTGAACCTGAAGGAGACGCCGGCCCAGGCGGCCAGTCTATGATGGAGTATCCGGCAACAGCAAGGAGGCGGAGTACTCGAGCCCACCAACCAAGCACTCGCGTTCATGGGCCGCGGTGGGCTTGACCTCCTAGTAGTAGGTACTAGGAGCGGCTGCGCCGTTGGAGCATGCCACCGGAGATATAAGAGAACGTGAACAAGAGAGGCAACTCGTATTGAATACTGCAAACCTGACATGGATATCAATCCTTCCTTTTCCTCCCAAGAGAATATGGATAACGCCATCCATGAGAAGGCATCTTCATTCTGCACCTCACTGACGGAGCCACCGCCCGCCAAACCCCTAAACGAATTCGGACGGCCAGCCTTGATAAAATCCGTACCATTTTCAATACACCTCACTTTTCTTCAAAAGAAAATCAAAAGAAAAATTGTATAATTTAGTAGATAATTTTTTTTTAGACTTTATGGACCTAATTGATACACCTTAGAGACTTAAAAATACATTTTTAGAGTTCGTGGACCTAAGTGATACACCCTTATAAGTTTAAGGGCCGCTGGTGCATTTAACTCATATATTTATAAATCTAAATTTTTAATAAATTTATTTAGAAACATAAATATTGCATGTATTTTCTACCAATTACGTTAAATTTATAACACGAAAATCCAAAACAATGTTTTTCTAGGACTGAGGGAGTATACAATTATGAGATAACATGGACACCCTGGTTTATAATGGAGTAATAATACCAAGGTATCAACATTTTTTTATAAGAAAATTAAACTACGGCAGTGAACGTAGTGGACGATCATCCTGGAGATAGAAGTAAAGAACAATCATAGACGGGAGACCAGCAAGTAGGAGGTAATTAACAAGTCCTCGCAAAAAAGAAAGAAAGAAAGGGAGTAGGAGCAAACAAGAATCTGGAATACTAGTATGTGTCTTTTAGGTTTTGGGTGGGGTCCAGTATGGTGTTAGCTCAAGCCCCACACGGTGATTAGCTTAAAAAGCTCCTTTATTAGCCATCTATATGAGCGGCCGAAAGCAGAGAAAGAAAGTGCCAGGTTCTTGTCTTGTTGCCGAAAGGCAGTACTGAGATTCCACCTCTCTACGTCTTGAAATTTTCCATCGACTAGTTCCGGTAAACGGTTGCAACTCCTGTTGGTCTTTCCATCTTTTATCCTCTTCAAAGACCACTCTTGCCACATGCATGCTTCCCATCGACGAGACGTCTCATCAAGACGTTCAGTTTGTCTGCTCGTGGTAATAACTTTTTCTCCTTTTTTTTTTTTGAAACTAACTTTTGCTCCCTTTTAATGAAATATACATGCTCTCGGAATGTTCTGAATGAAAAAGAAAAGAGGCTCCTTTAGCATCAGCTATATATGTGTGTGGGTACAGCGGGAGGAATGGGCTCCCATGCATATCATACCAATTGATTTCCCTCTCATATTCTTGCAAGTCTTTTTCTAAAAAAAATATATATATATATCTTACAAGTGGGAAATCGAATAAAGTCGTTTGCTAGCCCCAGAACGTAAACAGGAATTTGGCGAATGCAAGATCTTTCTGCCATTTTTTTCTTTATTATTATTCATCAATCATTACAATAATTGCACTATACTACTACTACGTACTACTATTGATCACAGCCCGTATAGATGAACTAACTTGTGAATTGTGATCTGTCCATGGAAATAAATCCGCTCTAAATACGTATCCGTAGCTAGCTAGCAAGCGTGTGTCTCGAAATCACACCGCCTCCAGTACTGCTAGCAGGAGCATCCTACTAGATGCTAGTTGGTGAGTCTTCCCCATCTCCGACGCGCTCCGGAGTAACACTGCAAGAAGCTGGTGATGCATGCAGCCTGCAAGGCTTCGACGACGCGGTAGCTCTGTACTGAGCTCGATCACCGTTCACCGGCGGCTGACCAGCGGGAACCACATGTCCCGGAAGCAGGACTGGTAGGAGACGAGGAGCAGCACGAGGGCGAGCGCGAGCGCCACGCCCCACGGCGACGACGACGGCCCCGCGCCGCCGTCCCGCTGGCCGCCCCACCCGCCGGCGGCGTACAAGGAGGGCTGGTCCCCTGCCAGCAGCGACGAGAGCGCGCCGCCCCGCGGCCGCCGCGACCCGGCCGTGGCCGCCCAGTACTGGACGGCGAGCAGGAGCAGCAGCGGGGACAGCACGACGGCGAAGCGCACCTGCTCCACCAGGCTCTCCACCGCGGACTCGTAGCGCGAGTAGAGCGACGTGGCGCCCAGCAGCGCGGCCGTGGCCAGGAACACGAGCAGGTGGAACGGCGTCGCCGAGCCGCCGCCGTAGCCCGCGCTCTGGTCGTAGTAGCCGCCGGTCGCCATGGTAGCTGCTCGATCAGCTGTGTTCGTGCGCGCGCGCCTGTGGTGTGTCCGTGCGTGTGTGCGCGCCAGTGAGCGTGAGCGTGGCGAGCAGGCAGAGAAGGGAGTGGTATATATGGGCAGAGAGGGGGAAGGGTGAGTGGAGTCTGCCGTCTGGCACCGACCTGCGCTTTGCTTGGGGCGGGAGGACTCCGCGCGCGATGCCTTCGCCAAGGGGTGAACGCGAACGCGACGCGACATGGAGCCAACAGCGCCGGGACGCGTGCCCTGCCGCTGATCAGGCGCCGACGGATGGAGCCAGGTTGGCGGCCGTCACAATGGCTTGGAACTTGGGAAGCGCGGGCGCGGCGCTCAGAGGAGTGGACCTCAGGTCCACAAGGCGGCAGCCGGCAGGCAGGCGCCGGCCGACCGACGGAGGGAACAGGGCGTTCTGGGGTGAGTGGTTGATGGCTTGGAAAGCGCTGCTCGCACGTCGGCGCGGGCAAAATTGATTCCCAAGCCTGGCCTGGCCGGCCGTGGTCGGTCTTGAGAATCACGGGCTCACGGTGGATGTGCAGTGAGACGAGAACCTTGAACGGCGGACGTGCGATGCAAAGGATTTGCTTGGTCTGTGTACCTGCACATTTTGGACCGCTGGATCACTAACCTGTTCATGTTAGGTAAGATTTATAAACCGGTTGATAAGATGAAATAGGTTATTTTTTTAAAGAAAAATATTATTTTAACAGATAGAAGTATTGCTTTTGTGATAGGAATGGGACAATCAACACTTTTTACAGCCGTTTTGCCTAGGCGATATATATGGAGCTAATTAAACATATAGCTTTGGGCCTTCCTCAATTGTGTTCTAAATTTGTTTAGAAGTTGGCTTTTGAGAGTCTTAAAAAAATATTACTTCCTCTGTTTCAAGTTATAAGTCGTTTTTGAATTTTTTTAGTTTATCTATTTTGCTATATATCTAGACATATTATTATATCTAGATACATAGCAAAATAGATATACTAAAAAAGTTAAAGCAGCTTATAATTTAAAACAGAGGGAGTAAATTATTAGTTTTACTTGGACAGCATCTTACTTGTCAGTTGCTTTGTCTCTACAGTTATGACTTTAAAAAAAAAAAAGAAACACTCATATTCTCCATTTTAAGTTATGTTGACTTCACACTTAGACTATTCTCCAGAAACAAATGTCGCAAGCTTTGGTTGCATAGGTAGTGATGCAGTCTCAGGAGTAAGGATGGTCATTAAAATGCCCAGCTTTTTTTTATCTTTCCTTTTGTTTTGCCGTGTGTTTTTATGCAGATGCCAAAAGTGGATTCTTGATTATCATAAATAAATACAAACTCGATGTAATGATCTCAAATTAATAAAAATATTTTCTTCACTGAAAAAAATTCAGTGGCAGCATATTTCCATATTTATGGTTTATGCGTCCTAGACGTCAGCCTTGATGTGTCCCGTCTTCGATGCATAAATATTTTGGCTTGCAAAACCCAGGAATTCAGGCATGCATACTTTTGCCTTGCAACATGTACTGTAAAACACAATCAGTTCTCTTCCGTAACGAATTAGGCAGAAATCAATCATGACCTAGGCCAGAGAACCAGAACGTACTTCAAGGATAGGTTAGTCGAGGCTAGAACGTTTCATTGCATCTTCACATAAAAAAGACCAAAAACAAGCATAACTGGTAAAGTATATGAAGCATAAAAATAAGGGCGGGCAGGCAGGCAATACACAGCATTGAAGCTGTTGAAACGGATAGGGTTTTTATACAATAGAACTCATACTTCAGGGCATATTCACATTTGTTATCCTTTCAATATCCAAGATCAGGATGAGCAGACTAATACATGTTAGATATTTTTGAGAGGGCATCAGAAACCCGTCAGATTTCCAAACACTTGTCCATTGTTTCTTCAAACCCCAGATTATGTGCCGGAAGAACCCAAAATGCCGCTCTAGCATCAATTGAAAGCTCTAGGCACAGTCAGGCAAGGCACTACTGGCATATTTATCACGCGGAGAATATACAGAGGGAGACACTAATTCAGGCTAAGAAACAGAAAAAACAATACGGAAAACTTACATACAGAAAACCCACACTCAAGCCAACCAGATATTTCATGATTAGATATCTTAACTGAAGAGGTCACGAGCCATCATTTTTGGCCTCCGGGTCCTCATGGTCATAACCCTGGGACTTCTTCAGTTTTGCTACTAGAACCCACATGTTAGCAAGCTCACTTTCCAGGAAGGCTTCCTTCTGCTTTGACTCCTCCACTTTCCTTTGGAGCTCTGCTTCTCTTTGCTCCTTCTCCATAAGCAATGTCTCTAGAGCTTTTTCCCTTTCATGGCTTGCATTCGTGTCCCTTCTGCTAGCTGGCTCGTGTCGCCTGCTCATGCTTTCCCTCCTAGTACCTCTTGGTCCATTGCTAGCTCTGCGTGGAGCTGGAGTCGGACTTCTCAGTGATGACAACTCGGTCGCAAGCTTCTCATTTTGGTTCATCAGTTTGGTCACTTCTTCTGACAATGCTTTCAATTCGACACCAGCAGCTGAAGCCAAGCCTTTTGCATATGTACTTTCCTCCAGTAACTTTTGATTGCGATCCTCAAGTTGAGCTTTGATTTCGATGAGTTCAGACACCTTTTGCTTCAGCTCATTGATTTCAACTGACTGAAGACCATAGCGCCAATAAGATGGAAAAGTTAGTTTAAAAAAATAAGAATGAAAATATAAAAATGCTACTCCCTCCGTCTCACATATATACTCCCTCTGGTCCGCTTTGTAAGGCGTTTAGGAGTTTTGTAAAAAGTCCTAATAAGGCGCAAGGGGTTGGGGTAATTAATTTTCACGGGAGCCTAAGCACTTGCATGGTGCCATGCAGACTAGTGGTAACGAACATTCACTTCTTGCACGGCAGCTGCGCGAGAACCAATGGAGGTTCTTGGTACCTGTGCTTCTACCTTTGACGCCCTACAAAGCTGACCGGAGGGAGTATATGACATTTATGACAAGTTAATTAGTTCACTTTTCACTAATTAGCTTGTCCTACACGTCCTATACTTACAAGCTAGGGGATAGACACTGCAATATAGAATGCAAAATCCATATGATACTAGGCCTATTTTGACATCACAGATACTAGTAACACCAAAGAATGTTTTTCATAATCTACTATTTGCAAACATGGTAATCGTTTCACTGAAGTGTATGACCACAAATATGTGGATGAAATACTGCCGCTTTCAACAAATTCACCACAGGATAGAAGACAACAGCTTTAGTGAAAAAGTGTGTGCTTCTGTTATATACCTTAAATAAAATTATTGTTTTATAAATGTGCAGTCACTAAAATTAACAGCAGCATTCATGGAAGTTCACATATTTAGTGCTAACAAGTCTTTAGTGTTTATGATTAATAATCCCTAAACCCATACTTTGAATATTGAGTATTAATGAATCCATAATACGGCACAGAAAGCAAACCTGCTGCTGTTTTTGCTGTGGTTCAGAAGAGATCTCTCTTGGAACATCTTGATCAGCATGGTGTTCAACTTCATGGTTAACTCTATTATTCTGTAACATGCTATTTGACAACAAATTCTTAGCTTCAAGAGCTTCAGACAGCTGTTCTTTGAGATGAGTAACTTTGGCTTGCAATTCCATGCATTCACTGATCTGATATAGCAGAAGTAATTCAGAAGTAATTCATATAAGTGTTATAAATTGACTGTAATCATTTCACCATTCATCTAAAAAAATCTCGCACATCTAACCTTCTCATTCAGCTGATCTTGTATCACTCTATTATCCGCAGCCTTCACCTGCAATAAGAAATCTTTAATGATAACCAAACACCAATCGAGTGAAAAGACCAACAAATATAATTGAATTGTTGCAATCACATGTTTATTTACAATAAAATGGAATAAAAGGAGTAAGTGATGGGCCGGACTCAATTGAGATCAATTTGAAAGGCATATTTCAATTTTGAGAAGGTGAGCCATAGTGATGAAACTGAGTGCCTTGTGCCAATGAAAAGACCAACAAATATAATTGGATTATTGCAATCATACGTTTATGTACAATAAAATGGAATAAAAAGAGTAAGTGGAGGGTCAGACTCAATTGAGATCCTGAAAGCATAATAATTTTCAATTTTGTGAAGGTGAGCCATAGTGATGAACCTGAGTGTCTTGTGTCAATGAAAGATCAGATATGCAAGCATGCAAAATGAACATAGTGATGAAATTTCTTCATAAATATTAAAATGCTTATGGCATGTCATCAATGTCTCAAAAAAGGTGCTAACTACTGAATTTAAATTGGTATGCATTTTTCCTGCTTGTGACCTAATGCATCAGTTTCGGTCCAAAAGTAGCTGAGCAAGGCAGACTTTATATCAATACCTCAAGTTCGAAGGATTTCTCATTGAGCTGCTCAAGTAGTTCATGATAAGACTGCAAAAATCAATAAGAACCATCCCATTGTCAAACAGAAATGCTCAGTAAAGAGATAGCACAAAACCAAACAAATATAGAACATTACCGGTGAAAGCTCTAACTTGTCAACCTTTCCTTGAGTTCCTAATGCTGCATGAGCTATCTCTCTCTCCAAAGTTGCTATTTGTTGCTGCTTCCCCTTAATTTCATCGGTCTTCTTCTTCATTTCCAT
Organism: Chrysopogon serrulatus; assembly: GCA_015844335.1. Taxonomy (NCBI): domain Eukaryota; kingdom Viridiplantae; phylum Streptophyta; class Magnoliopsida; order Poales; family Poaceae; genus Chrysopogon; species Chrysopogon serrulatus. Next base: position 13,383 of record JADLZL010003266.1, on the reverse strand, counting down.
CTTTGAATATCAAAAATGGTAAAAGGTTACAATATCAAAGAAAGCTTGTAGCACATAACACTAGCTAAGACCATAAGAGAGTACCTGAATCTTCTCGTTCTTTGGGCTTCTTCCAGCTTCCTCTGTGAGGCGCTTAAGAGCACTTGTATTAAATGCAACTTCCCCTGACAAAATTTTCAACTGCTCTCTCAACAAATCAACATGGTCCATCGGTTTTCCACTGGCCTGGTACCCCATCACATATTACAAAATGTCAGTAAAGAAATTTGCTGAAACAAAAATAAAAAATGCTATATATATCTGATCTCATTGGATCCTGAACAGGACAACACTCTCGCCGTGTTGATACTGAGACAATTAACTGTTTAATTTATGCAATCTATAAACTCCTAAGCCACTCCAGTAACTGCGAAGACTAGGATCTGCTTATATCTTAATATTCTATTATAGCTATGAAGAACAGTAAATACTATGGTAGTAAAAAAAACCATCCTGACAAATGTGGCATAAATTTTAGAATGGTAACTGAGAAGTCGCAATAATTGGTGTTCCCAAGACAAAACTATACTTCTGAACATCTTTTTTCTTCTCTAAACTCACTAGTGATACAGATAAGTTCTTGGAACTGCTATGTACCATCTGACTAAAAGAAACATACCAAAGGAGTTTCTTCACCATGAATGCTGCCAGAAGGAAATTCCCCATGACCAATGCTAAACAGATCAGCTGATACATTCTCACCAGCTAATGAATTTGATATACTTGGTTCAGCAGGAAAATTGACACTTTCCCCAACAGGTGTTGAAGGAGCAGTTGATTTAGTCAAACTGGACTTATCACCTTCTGAACTTGCCAGAATAGAAGCTCCATCACGTTTCTGGAAATCAGTGAACACATATATTGATTTTTCTCAATTTAAAACTAGGAATTAACATAAGAATTTCTATGGAGCGACCAAAAAGCTGCATCTATGGAGTATTGGCATGCACACAAGCTGCAAAGTAGTACAAAGCTGGCATACCCGGAGTTTGAACCAGTTGAGAAGTCCTTTCCTATTCTTTTTTTCTTCCTTCGAAGAATCTTCAAGCGATACACCAAACCCTTCGACAGGAAGAAGTAATTCATTGCTTTCATTGTCCATCATGATATCTCGTCTTCTATACGGAAGGTACGCCAGCTGCAAAATTAGCAGGCAAACTTTAGCAACTCTATGTTTGATACAGAAACGCTAGTAAGAGATTTGTCCATCTATTCCCGAAACGCATGGACAGAGAAACTTAATACAGAAGTTAGTTGAATGCTCCACATCATAATTTCGTAAGGATATATAGACAAACCTCCTCTTCCCCAAAAGAATGTCTTCGTCTTGGTCCAGGATGTGGAGAAAATCTCGAAGTCGGAGTCGCCTTAGTAGAAACCAGTATAAGTTTTGTTAAACGCTGGATCCTTGCAAGCAAAGCAGCTTTAGCTTCCTCCTCTTGTTCCAGCCGAGACTGCAGCTTGACGTTACCATCTTCTAGCTTTTCATATGTTGGAAAAACAATTGTTAGGAGGATTCGAGGGCACACTGACAAAGCACACATGTGGCATTATGATTATTAATCTATACTATGTCTACAGCACTTAAAGAGGCCATAAGGCTGTCCGAACAAAAAATCACTAATAACACTCAAGAAGATATATAGCAAAAATTCCTCAAAAAAGTAATAATTATGCCCAGCATAGTGCCAGAAGAATATGTTAAACTGAAACAAAACAACATAGCACCTTTTGCTTCCAAAGGATAATATTATCTTCCTCAGTATCTTTTGAGGGTGTGCCAGTAATAATACCCATTTTCAGCTGCTCTAGCTCTTCCTTTAATCTCCGAATCTCAGTTTGATACTTCTTTATTAAAGATTTCTCATCTATAATCTGCAAAACAGAAAAACAAATGAAGGAGCATATATATCAGAAACAACTGACATCAGGGATAAAATACAACCTAATAATAATTATCAAATAAACGTTAGGCCTACTTTGTTTTGAGATGCTTGGATCTCAATGCGCTTCGCACGGTGGGCAAATTTTAGTGTATTATGGGTCTCTTCAGAATTACTTGATGCTGGTGTCACTGTGCAAATCAGCTGCAGAAGAAAAAAAAACAGTTATGAAACTATCCTTATAACATTAGCGATTAGTATCCGCCATGCAATCAGCAACTTACTGAAACACGTCCTTGACCACTGAGGGATGACTGAAGTAGTCGTGTTAATTTTGAATCTCGAAATGGAATATGTGTAGCCTTTCCATCAGTAAGTTTTGATATCACCTGAAATGAGGGAAACATGAGCTAGAGCTTACAAGAAAGAAAAAAAAAAAAAAACCGTTGTTAACCAGATTCTTGAAAAGGGATAATATCCAATCTTGTTTCATCAAACTTGATTGAAAGAATATTTGCCCATGAAGTTAATATTTAGTTATTTACCAAACATGTGATTTACTGAATCAACGGTGCCAACAAGTAATAAACAGGGCCACACATCCATATGGAAGTTTCCAATATTTCAAATGGATTTCATTATGTGAACATTTCAAAATTTATGCAAAAGGATTCATAGCCAGCTCCCTAGGTGGCAACCCATAAAATAGTGGAAGGGTGCTGGCCTATGTTAATGATGGCAAGTGCCCTGCGTGAGCGCCTGGGGGTTAGTGACAGGGCACCGAACAGGGTGGCTGTGGTTACTGGTTACAGTGCAGGTCTACATTGTCTACACTGTCTGGGTGTCACCAGGGTTGTTCTCAGTCAGTCGAAGGCTGAGATTTCTTCTTCCAGACAGTACCATAGTGATAGAACCCATCCCCACCCGGAGTTTCTTTTTAATATTTCAAATCTATCCATCTGAATTGAACTCATGAAAAATCAAGTCAATCGGTGACATGTTTGACAATGACTGGTTGGATGGATGAAACATGAAAACATGGAAACGGTAATGGTCGGATTCAAAATATTGAGATACACAACTAAAATGATGTGTATTATTAGTGAGTCCTACCGTTCCAAGAGTTAGCAAGCTTTTGTTGATATAAGATCCTTCTTTCCGCCGTACTCCAGTTGTTTCTGCCCTTGAGCTCTCTGAACCTGCCAGATCGATGAGGTTCTGCAAATGAGTGACACAATTGAAGAATCAATTTATGCTCTGTCTGCAGGTATCAAGAGATGCCGGATGAAAAACAAAAGAAAATGCACAAATTTACACTAGTATATGTAACTACATGCTAAGGTGGTCATCAACAGTAACAAATAGTAAGGGAGAAACCCACCAGCTGCGAGAAAGTGACAGCTTCCCCTTCATTAGACTCACCACAAGGGCTGCTCTCTATAGTCTGTCACATAACAAAATGAATCCATAAGCATCAAGTTCAACTCTTTCAATGAAAGCATGCTATGTAGATACAATTGATCATTGAGTTGCATACAATGATCAGTTAAACCCAAAGGATTAAGCTGATAGGAAAAGGTAGATGATTCACTTATATCTCAATACTCCCCCTCACGTGCAGGCACCCTCAAGCCTCAAACGTGGAAACAGGAGTGAGCAACAATTAATTTATTTAATTGCAATGGCCAAGATTTGAACTCAAGACCTCTGGCTCTAATACCTTATTAACTTGCATTCACCAATCAGTTCAACCCGAAAACTTAAGTTAATGGGGGAATCAGCAATTCACTTATATTTTAACATTAATGGCTTGCAATATGCCGATGCAGAACCAAACATGAGATGTTTGTTGTTCTTCAAGTAGCGCAGATAGACCAAAAGATATTCTGCACATATTGTGCTGCCTCATTAGGGCAGCCACAATGTTCAAAAAAAGCGGTCCATAAGCCTGCAGAAGCAGCCTATATACATTGTGCAACATTTCGTAAAGTAGTTCATATGCGTGTCAGAGCTAAAGTCGGCCATACACATATGGACCGCCCATAGGCTTAAACAATTATTTGTTTCTCTGTCTTCGTACACTCTGACCAGGCCGTTTGCGGAAGAGAAGCAGGCGGGACTGAAAGGTTTCTTGGGCTTTTGTTTTTTTTAATGACTGTGTGGGTCCCACTCATTTGTTACCACATTGTGCAACCAGTCATGATATAATACCCACCCATATGGAGCCCACTCATACTACCTACTTTGGCAACACACATTGCTCTTGCCCTTACCAATGTGAAAATAGTATGACTTCTGCTACTCAGTAGATTGAAGTTGGTGGATCCAACATGCCTATGCTCTGCAATCAGAATGGACACAATAAATTAGTATCTAGTAAGTATATGCTGACAAAAAATAACTCAATGGAACAAAATAGTAGAATGGTAGCAAGTTAAGAACTACAGGCACTATATTTACAAGATAACCTACCATCGTTACTTGAAGTTTAGAGATTGATTCAAACTTGGAAATGCATTAGGATAAGTAGTAGCATAATTATTTCTTTTTAGATTTATTCAATGTATTAGGGGTAATTGCCCTTAAAGCCTTAATTTACAATTTAGAGATAAGTTCCTTAGGAGTCAAGTCAAACCAACCCGCCCAAAGCATGTATATTTAAAAGTCAAATCAAACCAAACTAGTTCAATCATCCATTTAAGAGGCACCTCATGCTATTGTTTATATTTAACCATTAAAAAGCAAAAAATGAATAAATAGAATAAAAAAACTCATTATTAAGTCTATTATTGACTCAAACCAAATCAGCCCACTTTAATAGTCAAACCAAACCAGCCCAACAGCCTCTTGCCTGACCCCAAACCAATACAGCCCAAAAGCAAAACCAAACCAAAAAACCGGGCTTACCACTATTTACCCGCAACCATGCTACCACTATGGTCCAACTCCACATACGCTCTAATTTCATTATAATTAAAAACAGCAGATTTTTTGTTTTGTTTAACTGTTTAAGGAGGTGGCGTGGTTAGAGGCTGGAGGAGACCATTACATTAAGGAGCCTGAGTTCAGAATCCAGAACAAGTTTAGCAGATGAAGCAGATAGAAAGATAGCGAGGTGGATAGAAGAAGCTAAGGAAATAGTGAAAGACTGACAGACCTAACCCACTGGAAACCTGGTCACTGTTTAGGAGTGTTGCTATATGTGCAACCTGTTTCTGCCACTCCTTCACAAAACACAACCAGGAGATCAAATGGCCAATCACTTGGATGGTGACTCATATCAGTCAAAGGATCCAGACAACTTGTATTGGAATCATACAAATTAGTTGTATGTGAAATATTTCGATATTAATAGCATCTTGTTAACAAATATTTTTACAATGCAGACAAGGCTCTTTTACAGTGCCATTTCGCTCACTACACTACTCAACATTTTTCACCATTCTAGAGTCTCTACAAAGGTATGCGCAGTCAGTTTCAGAGCTTTCCAGGAGCCTTTTTGTCAGGAACTTGAAGGAAAACTTCCCCCTAACACACTTTCAGTAGTTTAGAGTCATGCTGCGAGACCATTTTTCACATGAAAGTTTAGACCTATCATGAAGATCAATTCTGAAACAGAATCATGTGAAGACATTGTTGGAAATTACCTTCTCCAGCTGCAATAAGGGACAGGGCATGCGCAGGAGATAATACTACTTCCTCCTTGATACCTTCAACAAATGTTCCCTGAGAATGTTAACGAAGACCAAGGAATTATCAGAAAACTGTGCAAAACAACTTGCATCCATCATAAACGCTAGGCAATTTTGGGGTTGGATTTTAATTATTCTGCCAGTTCGAACTCTTCATAGAAAGGATTACGTTTTCAAGGATCCCTCTTCTAGACTTCAAGGGAATAATGTACTGTAACATTTAACCTACAAGTATACAAATTTTAAAACTCCACAAAACACATGTTATCAGCATTAAGTTGAAAGACAATGTGAAACAGCAACTGGGAACCTTTGGATGGCACTACAATGCAGGTATAAATTTTCAGAAAAAAGGAGATAATAATCATCCACCAGAGAAATCATTTGTTTATTAGTTTGAAAACTTGGCCATTAAAAAGACTAAGACTAATGAAGACAGAGGGCATTTATTAGCACCTGAGGATCTTCTCTAATTCGCAAATTCTGACCAGCAGGATTCAGTAGATCATTGACAACCTACAAAACCAATAAGCCCTTGATTAGAAAAATTCATTTTGTGATATAAACTCTGGTTAAGATTATGTTTATACAACAAGCACAGGTACCTCCAATAACAAATATTATGATGATAGCAAAAAAAAATTATGGTGACAAACCTCATTATAAATTTCCAAGTATGACACGCGAAGGAGAAACTCGCGATTTGGTGTCTACAAAGACAAAGAAAGCAATTGTAAGTACACAAGCATTGCCATCATCATTTCTACACATATTTCATCATATCACAATACAAGATGGGTGTGTGTTTAAAAATACCTCTTGTATAATGCTAAATGCATCTTTGACAGCCAAAGGTATAATCCCTGGGGATCTTTGGTCTCCCTAGCTCAAGAGAACAAATATATCAAGATTCTAAGAAACATTTCAAAATATGAAGAAACGGATGAAAGTGTTCAATATTAGTCTAGTTGATTATAAAAAATATGGAACATAAATGCTGCCATGAACATAATAGAAAGGAAAGTTGCAAATCATTGCTTCAAAGAACATAATATAAAGGAAAGATGATTTTCTTTTCTCGGACAAGACTGGAGGGCTGTGTGTCATACTGTCATTCCATTAAGTAGAGGAAAGTTGCATGTGTCATGCATGATAGTACTAGAATTTAGGGAGTGAAGCAATTTCATTTCCTCTCCTCTTTATGGGGATGAGAGACTTGGTATAGGAATAAATAAACCTTAAGTAACTGTATGGTAAAGAAAACCTAATCCATCACAAGCTGCGATCACATTTTAGCTACTCACAACATTTAATTCTGAATTTGCATTGTGCATTACACAGTCCCACAGCAATAGATTAATAATAATGAGATAACTAGTGTTTTAAGATAAAAACAAAAATATAAAAGCTTGAAGTATTATAAGTTGTCTCACATGCATTGTGTGCGTCTTCCCGCTGCTTGTAACACCATATGCAAATATTGTACCTGCAAATGTATGGAATAAGTTTATCAACTTTTATTTCTGAGAATTATTTAAAGATACATGTGTCCAATCAAACCAAGGATCCATTGTTGCACTCAATGAATGAACATTAGAGGATTAAACCCAAAAATGTTGTAAAGAAATATAGAAGATACTCCCTCGATTCCAAACTATAAGATGTTTTGGCATTTCTAGATGCATAGGTTTTGCTACGCACTTAAATATACACTGTGTCTAGATACATAATAAAAGTAATGTATCTAGAAAAGCCAAAGCGTCTTATAATTTGGAACAGGGCGAGTAAAGGATAATGCTGCTTTGATCTAAGTTATAAGACACTGAAGAAAATATAAGAACAAAAACAAAATAGATTTACCATTTACTCCCTCCATGGCACCACTAACAACATGTTGAGCTGCAACATCATATACATGACGGGTCGTAGTAGTTGGTGCAAAAACCCGATCTGGACAACAAATAGCATTAGCCTGTATTCAGAATTAGAGTTAAAGAGGTGGCAAATTGTTAGCCTAAGAAATGTGCATACTTTCCTGCCACTCACGCGCAGATAATAATTTCTACTTGCTGCATGCAGCAAAGCAACATGATTCTATTAACTGACTTATTTTATAGGAGAAATGTGACACCAATGCTAACAAGTTTTGGTTTCATAGTTTGGAATAAGCAATTTTGGGGCCCAGACCTGGAAATGACAAAATTGATTCCTACAAACAGGGAGTATATCAAAAGAAAAAAATGTATATAGTAAGTAATTTGGAGGTCCCATTTCAATTGTTTTTGGAGACTACAGTGACATAACTATGTAGCACCCAGATGCATCACAAGCTAAAAGGTAAGAATGAAGTACATTTATAATATGAATGAAACAAGTTGAGCTTCCATGAGAAGAATTTCTTCCCTTAGCCTGAGTACAACCACACATTATGACATAGTCCCAATCATATGGAATTCCATATGATGAGCACAGGAGCCCAAGGCACCTAAATTCATTCCCCCAATGCGTTGGATGACAATACTACCATGTCATAAAGAGTTTCGCACTAATTGATCTTCTTTTCCATTGTATGACAACAAAATGTCAGAGCCCAAGTCTCCTGATGGATATGCAAGCTATTTTCAGTCTTTCCTACAAATGTGCCGAATTATTACAATAATCTCCAAACCTCACCTAAATGCTCCTGCCTGTTTGCAGAACTGATAGGCGGTTAAAAGGCAGGTTGCATATGCCCGCAATGAATCTATGCAGTCATTGAATGAATTAAGGACTAAGTAGTATACAAGTGCCTGAGTAATCCAACTATGCAACTCGCAGATGAGATGGCCAAACCGCACACATACCGTAAGCATAGGCGACGCTGGGGTTCTGCTCACTCCGAACAACCGTGTCACCATCCGCATACCACGCGACCTCCTCACCCTGCCGAATCTCCCGCGGGCTTCACAAGCGAAGACCAAAACCCAAATCAGTCCACATTTCACGAAATCCAACCGCAACCAAACTAAGCACCGCTCCAGAAGCCAAAGCGAACTGAACCTGAGCGGGCGGAAGCGGACGGTGACGGTGACATTCTCCTTGGGCGCCGGGTCCTCGTCCAACCCGGCGAACAGCGGGGACACGGGCCCATCGAGCGAGAGCTCCGGCGTGAGCCGCGACGAGGACGTGGTCGTGGTCGTGGTCGACGTCGGCGAGCCCGACTGCGGCGGCTGCTGCTGATGCAGACCCTTCGGCCCCGGCGCTGCCGCCGCCGCCGATGAGTGCCCCGCCTTCCGCTGCTTTGACGCCGGCCGCGTCGCCATTGCCCGCAAGGCTTGAGATCTAGCAGCACGAGGCACCCGCCATTGGATCCGGTCGCTTTACGCGGGTTTCTCCTAGGGCTTTTCTCCCCCTTTCCGGTTGGGTCACACGCTCGTGGGGGGCTATCGCTTCCCCCTTTTTGCTTCCGTCGTAAGCGATGCGCTGCGCTGCGCGGGGGGTTGCCGCCGCTGCACTGCAATGCAAGATGTTGTGGAAGAAAAGAAAAGAAAAGAAAGAAAGCTGAGGCCAACTCCCCTTCTTTTTCCGTTCGCCAACTGGGCAGGAGGAAGCGGGACGTGGGGCGTGGGCGCAAACAGGGCGGCGACGCTGACGTGCGGGACCCGATGCTGACAGGTCAACACACTGGTTAAGGGGCGTTGACTGCGCGAAGTGGATGGAGTTCAGCAATTATTAATGTGCCTGCCGCTTGCTAGTCTTGCTCGCAGACAGGCGCTTTATTTGACTACTAGAGATTTAGAGGTTGAGGAAAATCGTCCGTATTTAAAATGGTTTAGTTGAGTTTGCTAGCTTGATAGTATTATCTATCCATCGGTTCGGTTGCAGTAATGCTTTAGTATTAAGAAGCATATGTAGCAACTTCAGTCGCTAGAAAGAAACAATGCACCACGCTTTTGGTTCACTTGTGATTGGAGTAAAATCCCGTTCGTCTTTAGTGAGTGTTTATTTGAACGGTAGCTTTTGGTTTTTATTTAAAATCTAGCTTCCTAGCTTTTGGTCTCTGGCTATGAATTTTTAGTGGTTTTTTAGTTTCTCAACATATCAAAAAAAAAAAACAGTTACCCGCTTTTACTCCCTCCAATTTTAGGAACTTACCAGATAATTTTCTAGTTTTTCAGAAATGTAGCTCATTAGATAACTTGTTTCTTTTGTTTTTCTAGCTTACGTGAACGCACACCAACGCCACCATTAATTGGGGACGCCAGTTTACATGTAAGACAGAACCCTTCAAGTTGAAATAAAGAACAGTGCAACGACACTACTGCCAAAATAAAAGGCTAGACTCAATCTAAATCATCACATAAGACCTTGATCAACTTCCATATTCTTAGGTCGCTTTTAGAAAAAAATCTAGTTAGCTTCTCATTGACGTAATCTTATCGTCCAAATATTTGACGTCACTTTCCTTTGCCATTCATGTAGGAAAGAGAAGATTTTGCCAAAAAAAAAACATTAGAAGGTCCAGGACACTTCTCTATCCTCATTTTCTTTTGAACGTTCCACAAGGTCCACACAATAATAAAAAAAACATATAGACTTTTTTTATCTCTATGATATAGTCTCTAATCTGTAAAGAAATCCAGTGTTCAAAGAGTTCCTATAAACTGCCAACACTAGTATCTGCAAGTTCAAAAACTCGGCCGGTGAGGGAAAGACCGCCCTCCAGTGTTCAAAGAGTTCCTATAAACTGCCAACACTAGTATCTGCAAGTTCAATAGTTGGGACTAAATTCGAATGGACAATGCACCATATTTTTTGAACTTATTTTTGAGCTAGCATCCTTTGGCCGTATCTGCAAGTTCAATAGTTGGAAACGAACAATGCACCATATTTTTTATTTTTTTCATGATCGGAGTAAAGCTCTCTTAGGTGGTGCACAACTCTGGCTTCGTCAATAGCTTTGGCATTAGAGTCAAAAAGAGGCAAGCGTAGAGAAGAAACACTTCTAAGTGTCTAATAGATGAGCTAGAATTGTTTTGCGTATACATATACTCCCTCCGTCCCATGGAATTTGTCACTTGAAAACCGTGTTTATGAGGGGGACACGGTTTTTTAACAATAAAATCCATGAGACAGAGGGAGTATAGAGCCACAGGAGCGGGTGCGCAGGCATTGGAATGATTTTTCTCCCTAAAAAAACAAATGGAGTAACAATCGTTGTTACCTAGTACTCTATGTTCCAAATTATAAACATTTTGGCTTTTATAAGAAGTTAAAATATCTTATATATAAACTACAACTGAGAGAGTGCTCGCTTTAGTAAACACGTGAAGGCGAAGTAAAATTCAGTGGATTGCTAAGATCTTCTAACACGTTTGACACTTCCATAAAAATAACACTATGTTTCAAAAACTAATAATAAACACTACTGCTCGCGAATCTGACTTCGCGTCGTTATCCCCTCACTGAACCATGACCCGACCTGACCAGCGACAAACGAATGCGTCCCACGCCACGATACACGGCAGCTTAAAATATGCAGCTGCCGGTCCGTGAAAACAGACACACCAGCGAGCCACGGAGGTTCCACCGAACCAAAGTTTACGAGCACGTCTCCAGACTCCAGAGGATGCGATGCGACGCATGCGCGACAGGGCAGTTGTGCGTTGCCAGGCGCTACCGATCGATCTCATGTCATCTGCGACGTGCGGAGCCGGCCAGGGGCGCCCGGGAGGCCATGCGGGGGCAGAACGGCGGATCAGCACAGCGACAGCATGGCCCGGCCGGGGAAAGCCACCGCCGCAGCGGGCGCGGCGGGGCCCGCGGGATCCGCGCGCGCCCGGTCGTTTTCCAACAGCGATGCGTCTCGGCTGCTTCCTCCCCTTCCCTTCCCTTCCTGGGCCGCCGGGACCGCGCGCCCCCCGCCCCGCGCCAAGCGCCACACGAGGCGTGTCCATACGGCGGCATCTCACTCGTGAGCAGAGCAGCTCGTGACCGCTGCGCGTGCGTGCGGGGCATGTCTGCGTGCAGAACGTCGCGGGAGAGGGAGAGGCCGGGAGTGGGAGAATGAGCGGTCTGCCCTGTACCTGTAGAGATCGAGTCACTTTGGAGGGACGTCGGACATTGTAGGTGGGTTGTGCTGGTGCTTGGCACTGTGGTTTATGGGCAGGCCAACACGTCACCGAGTGGCAGTGCTGCCGAGTGAAGCCCCTACTCAGCTGCGTGTGGACGACATACACGAGACGAGAGCCACATGCTGCATTATTTGGGCCCTGTTGACTAGTGGACAAAGCCAAAAACGCCAATTCGAACGGTCAGGGGACTAGTTTCGTTGCTCGGCGCATGACTCAGAGCCTTGGCATTTGGCAAAGCCCGTGAGTATCTACTATTACGGCCATATATACACATACAGATGGCATGTGTATATCAATTAAAGAAAACGGACTGCTCAAAGTCAAAGGTGATTTTACTTTTAGCGTCAATCTCCCTATTCTCGTCCATTTTCGTCTTCCCTTCTGTTGTGATGATCGGATTCTAGTTGATGGCAATGAGCGGACGTACGTATGCGTTGCCGGCTAATTAAGGCGTGCACTTTACATACTCTACTAGATTGCATGATTTTTCAGGTGGACCAGCCAGGTACGTACGTTTAATAATGGTGAATATTGTCTGCACTGTATTCGCATTTTGCATTGACGCGACTTTGGAATATACTCACACCATCTCAAATTATTTATCGTTTTTTAGTTTCCATGCTATAAATTTGACTTGATTTATAAAAATATATATATATATATATTTATATCTATAAATAAATTTGTTAAAAAAAATTAGATCTAAAGATCTTTCTAATAATACTAATTACAATGATGATGTTTATTATTTGGGCCTTATTATTTATAAGATGAATGGAGTAGTATAGGGATCGGAGTCTTAGGTTTTTATGTGGGCGCAGCATTGGAAACAAGTAACAACCATGGCGGAGGTCAGTAGGGCAGGCCTCCAATTATCCATTTCTCTTCTTTTTCCGTACATAGTATAGTACTGTTAATTTTACCAAGAGAAGTTCCATTAATTAGGCCAATGAGAGAAGGCCTTTTTAGATGACTCCGAATCTTGGAGTCACATGGATGGAGGGAGTACTAATTCCAGAGCCTTTTTTAATTCTCTAGTCACATCTAATGAGCTAGCTGGACACCTGATCAATTATACGATAGTGTACCGGACAATGATCTAAATAACGGGGACGATTCGTCGCGTGCAACGCCGAAAAGTGGTTGGTCCAGGGAAGCGATGAATGCTCATCCACGACTGATACTCTCATTGATGTCCGAACGAAATTACCGAGACCAAACAATTCCTGATTGCGAATTTTCACGGTCTAAATACTGGAGGCCATTCAATGCAGCCGAACACCCCTTCCTGGGTTTGAGACCAAAACAAGTTCTAAACGCGAATTTTCACGGTCTGTGACGGCTAAACTTCTGACAGAGGACCAAAGAAGGATGGCGTTGCCCTATGCGGCCTTACTATCACCAACTAAAGAAAGGGTTGCACTACAGGACATGTGGACCTTAATTACCTGAGGTGACGCAACAGCAACAACTGATCGCTGTCTTTCGAGTGCTCTGGTCGGAAAGAAGAGGTCAAATGCTGAAGACAGCATGAAACTGTCAGCACGGGCCTGCTGCGTGATTCAAAGATACTAGTATTTGGCTTGACTTCTCAGCTCACCTAACGGAGTAAAATTCAAGGTAACCGGGAGATGGCTATTTGAAGATCAACGTTGA
>JADLZL010003265.1:0-23301 GCA_015844335.1 Chrysopogon serrulatus | reverse complement strand
TTCCTTCTAACCCATATCTCGTATGGTGTTGTCTCTTTATTTTTATTTGGAATTCTATTCAGAACGTGACTCACAGTCAATATAGCTTCCCCCCACCAGCAGTGGCTAACATGGCGTTCACCAATGTCGGTGTTTGACCACCGATAGCCTGCCACGGGGTTCCCGTAGCAGTTGATTCGGATCTCGGCGAATAACTAGAAATCGGCGGTACGACGTGAAAGACACGCGATTTATCCTGGTTCGGGCCCTCGTCGGCGAGTAAAAGCCCTACTCCAGTCGGCCTTGGCCTTTTGCGTTGGATTGATGATCGAGATCGTGTATTGTTGGTCTGTTACAAAGAGGGTGCTCTGGCTCCTTTTTATGCGGGGAAAAGAGCCAGAGCTACGGTTCCTAGTCCTAGTCGGATTTATAGAAGGTGTTCTGTTGCTATTACAGACGTTACTTTCTATCTGCCTAACTAGGATGATCCGTATTCTACTCGGATCCGGTCTTCTTGCGGTTGTCCCGACGGAAGCCGCCTTGATGAGTACTCGGGTACGTCCCGTATCGACAAGCCCCCGAGCATTTCAAAGTAGAACTCGAGGAGCTCTATGCTTCTGGCGTGATGCTTTGAAGTAATCAAGCTGAGGATTTCTTTCTTCCCCCCTTGTGCGCCGTAGGTGCACTCATTGAGTGTAGCCCCCGAGCCTCTCGCTATTTATTTATAAATAGCTGGAGGGTCTTAGGAAAAAGAAAAAGTTGAGGGTGTACGCCCTGCAGCCCCCGAGCCTTTGTCTGAGTTGTTTTTTGTATAAAAAAGGAGTCGGACAATGGCTTTTGAGTCTTCCTTCGAGTTCTTATGTCTTTTTAATTCTTCTGCTGCAGCCTCCGAGCTTTTGGCTGCAGCCCCCGAGTTTGTCTGAGTTCTTTTTCTTCTTGAAGTCTTTTTCGCTGCAGCCTCCGAGCCTTTGGCTGGCTGTAGCCCTCGGGCTTGTCCGAGTTCTTTTTGTCCTGAAATCTTTTGGCTGCAGCCCCCGATTTTCTCCGAGTTCTTCTGCTTGAGAAACGGACGAGCGCTCGTGATCTTGTCCTTTATGTCAGCTTTTATTGCTGGACGTTGGCAGCTGGTGACTTTAAAGGCTTTTACTGTGCTGGATATGCTTGGAATATTCTGTTGCTCCTTTTTACTGCTCTCCTTTTTTGTACTTGTTAGGAACTTGTGTTGGTGAGCTTGGTCCATGTGCACCGGTCCTGGCCTATAAATTGCCCTTCTCCTCTTGTTGCTTTTTAGTGTGCGTTTCTTTGTTCTTGCGAAGATGATAGTGTGTGAAGTTGAGCAACCCCCGGGCTTCTTTCTTGTTCTTGTAGTATGGTCCTCTTAGTGGGTAGAAGAATTCTTGAGATTGGGATTAGAAGCAGACTAATCCCGAGGTAGCATTGTGGTTGGAGGCTCGTTCTGGCGGGTAGAAGAAGTCTTGAGATGTGCCTTATGCTGGGACATTTTGCACTCTTAGTACCTCTTTTCCACTCTGCCAGGGCTATGCTTTGCGTTGAGGGGTTGCCAAGCCGTACGGTCTTCTTGCCGTCCGGTGCAGATCAGCTACCGCCCGACGCACGGCCGGAGCTTGGAGCTCTTTGTTCACATGGGGTTCGATCCGACTTGTTTTTGGAGAGGCCCGATGTGATGCTTGATCAGTCAGTGCTCCTTTTGGTGACCTTGGGTGTGCTGTTTTGGTGCATCTAGGTTGCTTTGGATCTGCTCGGCTCATTCTGCTTGAGAGGTAGTCTGGGCCTGCAACGGTTTTCTTCATGGGTCCTGCGTAGTTTTCTTCTATGGCGTAATTCCACGGGGTTCCTTGTAACCGTTGCTTTGATGTACTTTTCTGAATTCATTGGGTCTTGTAAGACTTGTTATCTTTGTATCTTGTAACCTTCCGGGTGAAAGAATATATGATCCCGTAATGATCCGAGTTGTTTCTCATAATGCTTTGGTTGTCTTGTCTGCGTGTGGATGTATGCTTCTAGAGTGATCCGAGTTGTTTTATCTTGTGGAGCTGATTGTCTGCCTTCGTGCCGACTTGTTATGATAATCTTGGCAAAACTGTCCTTCCTTGTAACGGTACAATATTTTTACCGTTGGTGGATAGGGACCGTTATCCCGTGATTTGAGGGTTTACCGGGTTTTTCCCCGTTATTAGCCCCGTAGCCGTTGGCCTTTTTACCGTTGGCCTTTTTACCGTTGCCCCTTAAGTGGGCCTTTTTAGGACCGGTCTATAAGTAAACTGTAGTTACTGTTCTTCTTCTTCTCCTTGCCTTTGCTTCCTGGAACCCTAGCGCCGTAGAAAAAATCGCTAGATCTTTGCTTCTGCATTGCCGTCCCGCATTCTTCTCTTTGTGTGGGTGCTGATTCGTTGCATGGGAAGGAAGAAGGTGGCCTCCAAGAAGCCGGTAGTTGAGAAACCTGCTCTTGAGGTAGAAGTCGACGGGCAGTTGAATCCGGAGTTTGCTGCCATGAAGACGCTCGCGAAGAGTTTCCCTTCTCCGACTACTCAGGAGAAGCACTTGGTTGAGTTGGAGGAGCTGGGGATGATCCAGCCTAAGGCCTTCTCCGGGTGGGTTGCTCCTGGTGAGCACCGAGTTCCTGTTTCTCGCCCAGGGGAGATTGTGCTTTTTGTTTCTTTTGTTCGGGCTGGGCTCTGCCTTCCGGCTTGTGCTTTTCTTCATCGTTTTCTTCGGTATTTCTCTATCTCCCTTCATGATCTCACTCCGAATGGGATCCTTCATCTTTCTGTTTTTGTTCACTTCTGTGAGACTTTTCTTGGAATTCCCCCCTCCTTGAATCTCTTCCGTTTCCTTTTTCGCCTCAAGCCCCAGCCCCGGAATGATTCCCTCCATACCCTTGGTGGATGTGGAATTCAGTTCCGTCAGGGGCGCAAGTCGTCTCATTTCTTCGATTATGATCTTGTTGATTCTGTCAAGGATTGGCGATCCGAGTGGTTTTATGCTGGCAACCTTGAGGGTGGGGTTGGTATTCCGGCACTTCAGACCTACTCGGGTACTCCGCCTATGGTCAATGAGCGGTGGGATAAAGATCAACTTACCCCTGCTGACTACGATCTTCTTCAGCCGTTGTTTGATCGGATAAGCTATTTGAAGCAACATGGCTTGTCTGGTTTTGCCATAGTGGCGAGCTATCTTCGCCGCCGAGTGCAGCCGTTGAAGGCGCGAGAGCACTATGGCTTTGAGTACTCGGGCGCTGAAGACCCTTCTCGGATGGTGATGACTACCGAGTTGTCCAATGGTGAAGTGCTTATGCGTCTTCAGAAGATTCTGAAAGGTGCGACGGTGGTTCCGATGATTGGGTTTGAGTACTCGGCGAGCAATCCTCCCCCTGCTGTGAGTACTTTTCTGATCTTTCTTTTTGTTTCTCGAATTCTTTTGTTCATGACTGACTTGTTTTTTATCTTCTTTTAAAGCCTTTTGGCAGGGATTTTGATATTGATGCTTCTCTGCTTGTGGGTGGGGAGATTGTTCCTCCTCCGGCTCCTCCAGCTCCTGTTGCTAGTCAGGTATCTGAAGGTCGACTTCTTTTTCCTGGTCTTTCTTTGGTGGAGAGCGTTGAATATGTTCCTTATCGGTAGGTGCCCCTCCCTCGAACTCGTCTTTGGTGCTAAGAGAGGGCGGAAGCAGGCGATTCTTCTTCCGCTGTTAAACGAGCACGGTCTTCTTCTTCGCCTCAGCCTTCAGGTAACCTTCTGATAGGTGAGAGTTTTGTTCTTTCTTGTTTTGTTTCTTCTTTGGAGAGTAGTCCTGACTTCTTTCTTTGGCAGGTGGTGCTTCTGTTCTTCTTTTTGGAGATGAGGCTGAGGATGTTGATGATTCTCCCCTTCTTCGTCGGTGAGGGTTTGTTGTTATATGCTTTCTATATTGCTTGTTTGGCTTGTTCTGACTTGTTTTTGCTTTTTGTAGCCGCCGGGCGACTTCTTCTTCTTCGCCAGCGTTGGATCCCTTGCCGGGTCCTCTTCCTTCTTCTTCTGAGTTGTTTGTGGATATTGAGGCGGTTATGCCACCTCCCCCTCCTCGGCCTCGGATGGCTCTTCGTCGTGTTGTTAGGTAAGTGCTTGTCTTCTTTTGGCTTTCTTTCTTTTTAGTCGTCCTTTTGTTTTTAACTTTTGTTCTTGTAGGTCATCAGCTACGACTTCTTTGGCTCCGGGTTCTGACTCGGAGAAGACTGTGAGCGTTGGGATTATGGGTCAGGCGTCTGTTCCTGATCCTAGTCCAGCTGTTGATTCTGCACCGGCAGTGGCTTCTTCTTCTGCTGCTGCACTGCGACTTCTTCTCTCCCTATGGCTCAGGTTGTTGCGCCGACTTCTTTGGGAGTAGAGAAGTTGCTTTTTGCTCAGCCTCTGATTTCTTCTAGTTATCAGGTTGGATGTTCTTCTCCTCTGTCGCCTCCCTGCGCTCC
Organism: Chrysopogon serrulatus; assembly: GCA_015844335.1. Taxonomy (NCBI): domain Eukaryota; kingdom Viridiplantae; phylum Streptophyta; class Magnoliopsida; order Poales; family Poaceae; genus Chrysopogon; species Chrysopogon serrulatus. Next base: position 18,857 of record JADLZL010003265.1, on the reverse strand, counting down.
TTGGGATATGATTCGAGATTTGAAGTTGGTGCAGGATCTTGAGGAGGCTTTCAATCCGAGTTCTCGTCTCAAGAAGCTTGATGAAGAGTTCAAGTCTTTTGTTGAGCATTTTCAGGTACCGGCTGACTTGTTTTATTCCTTGGATTCCTTTTGTTCTTTCTTTTTGACTTTTTCTTTTGTTTGCAGGAATATGTTAGTGATTCTGATCTCTTCTTTGGCTCGTCTGAGTCTCAAAAGAAGTTGTTGGATGAGCTGGCTTCTTTGCGGCGGGAACTTGATGAAGAGCGCCAGAAGCATAATTCTTCGGAGGTTGCTTTGAGGGCCCAAGTGGTTGCTGCTGTTGATTCCGAGAAGAAGGTCTCCCGCGATCTTCAAGGTATTCTTTTTAGGATATGCTTCTTTTATGCTTTGCGTTTTGCTTTCTTTCTGACTTCTTTATGCTGCTATTTGTAGCTTTTAAGAAAAAGTACTCGGAAGAGACTGAGGCCTTGAAGCTTGAAGTGCGGGCCTTCCGAGATGATTCGGAGAAGGTAAAAGAGGATGCTGAAGAACTTTTGGCTCAAGCACGGCTGATTAGGGCGCGGTGGCCGATCGAGATCTTTTGCGAGGCTAAGAAAACGATAGAGGATTTGTCTACTCGTCTGAAGGCTTCAAGATAAGTGGTCGGCTCTGGCTGGTTCTCGTGCGGGGTCTTGACACTATGCTTTGAGGAGGCCTGAAGATGTCGGCCCCGACCTAGGTTCGCCTCCTTCCTCTTCTGACTCAGAGGACTATCAGCTTTGCCAAGGATGCTGTCTTGCTTGGTGTCCAGGGGGTGTTGGCTCACATCCGGGTGGTTGATCCCAACTTCCCTCTTGATAGGGTGATGGATGAGCCTCATATTCCTGAGGAAGAACAAGCATTAGCGGAGTCTGAGGCTGCTGTTCTGTCTTTAGCTCAAGATTTTACTGATCTTGTAGAAATAGGGCCGGCGCCTGTTGATGGTGATGGTGGCCATCAGTAGTAGACTTCCTCTATTGTAATAACACTTTGTTTCTTCTTCTGATTTTGTATAAAGATAATTTCCTTTATTTGGCTCTTGATCATTTGTCATTTCATCTATCTTGGGGTGTCTGAGTAGTTGGACTCAGGGTTGGCTTTGTAGTTGCCTGTTTTGAATGAATAATTCGGACCGTAGGCCCTCATCCGAGTTCTTTTTTTTTCTCTCTAGAAGTCGGGATAGGTCGAGCTCTCTCTTTGGCTCTCATCTAGTCCTGAAAAGGAGCTAGGATAGGTCGAGTGTTGACTCTTTTAGTCATACTCTCATCGGTATTGTGAAAACAATCCGGAATAGTTGGGTTCAGGCTAGGTTGTAGCCATTTTGCACTTCAATGAGTAATTCGGACCGTAGGCCCTCATCCGAGTTCTTTTTCTCTAGAAGTCGGGATAGGTCGAGCTCTCTCTTTGGCTCTCATCTAGTCCTGAAAAGGAGCTAGGATAGGTCGAGTGTTGACTCTTTTTAGTCGTACTCTCATCGGTATTGTGAAAACAATCCGAATAGTTGGGCTCGAGGCTAGGTTGTAGCCATTTTGCACTTCAACGAATGATTCGGACCGTAGGCCCTCATCCGAGTTCTTTTTTCTCTAGAAGTCGGGATAGGTCGAGCTCTCTCTTTGGCTCTCATCTAGTCTTGAAAAGGAGCTAGGATAGGTCGAGTGTTGACTCTTTTAGTCGTACTCTCATCGGTATTGTGAAAACAATCCGGAATAGTTGGGCTCAGGCTAGGTTGTAGCCATTTTGCACTTCAACGAATGATTCGGACCGTAGGCCCTCATCCGAGTTCTTTTTTCTCTAGAAGTCGGGATAGGTCGAGCTCTCTCTTTGGCTCTCATCTAGTCTTGAAAAGGAGCTAGGATAGGTCGAGTGTTGACTCTTTTAGTCGTACTCTCATCGGTATTGTGAAAACAATCCGAATAGTTGGGCTCGAGCTAGGTTGTAGCCATTTTGCACTTCAACGAATGATTCGGACCGTAGGCCCTCATCCGAGTTCTTTTTTCTCTAGAAGTCGGGATAGGTCGAGCTCTCTCTTTGGCTCTCATCTAGTCCTGAAAAGGAGCTAGGATAGGTCGAGTGTTGACTCTTTTAGTCGTACTCTCATCGGTATTATGAAAACAATCCGGGGGGTCGAGCTTTTTCTTGCTCTCATCGGGGTTCTATGTTACCCGGGTTCTTTTTGGTTGTGAGTCTTTTTATCAGAAAAGGGTGAGTATGATCTTGAAAGTACTGAATCTTCTTATTATTTTGGAGAAGAAGTACATATATTTGTTTGTTCTATGCGAAGAAACAACGTAATTGGGAGATGTGCCATGTATTCTTGACTGGTGCTCCATCTTCTGTCATTAGCTCATAGGATCCGGGTCCTTTTACTTTTGATACTATGAAGGGGCCTTCCCAAGGACTGAGTAATTTGTGCCATTTGTCTGGTTTCTGATCTTAGGACTAGATCGCCGGTTTGTAAAGTTCTCGGCTGGACATTCTTGTCATAGTATCTTCTTAATCCTTGCATGTATCTTGCTTGACCGCAGTGTTGCATTTACTCGACTTCTTCTAGGTCACAATTTCTAGTCTCCTGGTTTCCTCTGCTTCTCCTTCATTATATTGTTCTATTTTTGGTGAAGTCCAAATCAGGTCTGCTGGTAATACAGCTTCTGAGCCGTATACTAAGAAGAAGGGTGAATAGCCTGTTGCTCTGCTTATTTGAGTTCTCAGCCCCCAGACTACTTTTGGCAATTCGTCTATCCATTTGGATCCGTAGTCTTTTAAATCTTCGTATAATCTTGGTTTTAGTCCTGCCAAGATGAGGCCGTTGGCTCTTTCTACTTGTCCATTAGCTTGTGGATGGGCTACTGATGCGTAATCGATGTTGAATCCACAGTCTTGTGCCCAACTTTTGAACTCGTTGGCTATGAAGGGTGATCCCAAATCTGTGATTATTCTGTTAGGCATCCCGAATCTGTGCATGATTTTTTGGATAAATTCCTGAGCTTTGGCTGAACTATATTTTACCAATGGTTTGTATTCTATCCATTTGGTAAACTTGTCGATGGCTACGAAAATGTATTCGAACCCTCCTTTGGATTTCTTGAGTGGTCCGACTTGATCTAGCCCCCAGCATGAGAAAGGCCAAGCTGGTGGGATGCATATTAGATTGTGAGCTGACATGTGCCTGTCTTTAAGAACATTTGGCAATTTTTGCAATATCTGACTAGTTCTTCTGCGTCTTTTAAAGCAGTCGGCCAGTAGAAGCCTGAGCGGAAAGCTTTTCCTACTAGTGTTCTTGAAGATGCGTGATTTCCGCAACATCCCGAGTGCATTTCTAGCAGTATTTCTTTCCCTTCTGTAGTTGGAACGCATTTTAATAATACTCCTGATGATGCTGCTCTTTTGTAAAGATTGTCTCCTACTAGGACATAATTTTTGCTTCTTCTGACGACCCGAGTGGCCTCTGCCTTATTTTCGGGTAATTTTTTCTCCTTGATGTAGTCTATGAATACCTACATCCAAGTTGGGTTGTCTGAATTTATTGTAAAAATTTGGTCTTGTTCGGTCTTCTTTTCGTCAGTCTTGATGGATGGCTTGCTTAGCTCTTTTACAAATACTCCGGCGGGTACTTTTGCTCTGTCTGAGCCTAGTTTGGCTAGTACATCAGCTGCTATGTTTGAGTCTCGTAATATGTGGTGTACTTCTAAGCCCTGGAAATTTTTCTCAAGTTTTCTGATTTCTGAACAGTAAGCATCCATGTTTTCTTTAGTGCAATCCCACTCTTTGTTGACTTGATTGATGACTACTGCTGAGTCTTCGTAGACTAATAGTCTTTTGATTCCAAGTGAAGTTGCTATTTGTAATCCGTGGATAAGTGCTTCATATTCTGCTTCATTGTTGGTAGCTTGCCATAGGATTTGTAGAACGTATCTGAGTTGTTTTCCGTCTGGTGCGATGAGGAGTACTCCTGCTCCTGCTCCTCCTAGTTTTAAAGAGCCATCAAAGTACATTTTCCAATGGTCTAAGATGGTGTCTGGAGTGGGTTGTTGTATTTCGGTCCATTCTGCAATGAAGTCGGATAGTGCCTGAGATTTGATTGCCTTTCTTGGTTTGAATTCTATCTTGAGAGCTCCAAGTTCTACTGCCCATTTTGAGATTCGTCCTGTTGAGTCTTTGTTTCTTAGGATGTCTCCGAGTGGAAAATCTGTGATGACGACTACTTTGTGATCTTCGAAGTAATGCCTGAGCTTCCTTGAGGTTATGAGTATTGCGTAGAGTAATTTTTGCACATGCGGGTATCTGGCCTTTGATACTGTGAGTACTTCACTTATGTAGTACACTGGCCTTTGAACTTTGTAAATGTGTTCTTGCTCTTTTCTTTCGACCACAATGGCTGTGCTGACTACTGAAGTAGTCGCAGTTAATGTAGAGCATGAGATCTTCGTCTTTCTTTGGTGGTACTAGTACTGGTGATATGCTGATGTATGCTTTTATCTTGTCGAAAGCTTCTTGTGCTTCTTCATTCCATGTAAATTTATCTGTCTTCTTTTAGTAATTTGAAGAAAGGTAAACCCTTTTCTCCTAGTCCGGAGATGAATCGTTAAGTGCTGCCATGCATCCCGTCAATTTTCTCGTAGATCTTTGATATTTGTAGGTGGGCCCATATCGGTTATTGCCTTGATTTGTTTTGTGCTTGCTTCGATTCCTCTTTGGCTGACTAGAAATCCGAGTAGTTGTCCAGATGATACTCCGAAAACGCACTTGTTGGGGTTGAGTTTCCACTTCCATTCTTTGAGGTTGTTGAGAGTTTGCTGTAGGTCTTCAATCAGTGAATCCGGGTTCTTTGTTTTGACGACTACATCGTCTACATATGCCTCGGCGTTTTTTCCTATCTCATCTCCTAAACAAGTCTGGATTGCTCTTTGATATGTTGCTCCAGCATTTTTGAGTCCGAAAGACATTGTTGTATAACAGTAGGCACCGAAGGGTGTAATAAAAGAAGTCTTGCTTTGGTCTTCTTCCTTTAGTGCAATCTGGTGGTATCCTGAGTAGCAATCTAGGAAAGATAAAAGAGATGATCCCGCTGTTGAATCCACTATTTGATCAATTCTTGGTAATCCGAAGGGGTCTTTTGGGCAATGCTTATTGAGGTCAGTGTAGTCGACGCACATACGCCATTCGTCTGTGTTCTTTTTGTGTACTAAGACGGGATTTGCCAACCAGTCTGGATGTAGAATTTCTCTTATGAACCCTGCTGCTAGTAGTCGGGCTATTTCTTTCTTTGTTGCCTCCTTTTTGTCGGGTGAAAAACGTCGTAGTCTTTGTTTAATTGGTCTTGCTCCTTTGTTGACTTCAATTTTGTGCTCAGCCAACTCTCTTGGGACTCCAGGCATATCAGCTGGTTTCCAAGCGAACATATCCTTGTTGTCCCGTAAGAAGTTGGTGAGCGCGAGTTCCTATTTGGTAGGCAGATGTGCGCTGATTGTGGCAGTTTTGGTTGGATCACCTATCCCCAAATCGATCTTTTTGGTGCCTTCTCCTTCAGCTGTGGTAATTGTATTTTGTTTTTTGGCTGGTATCTCTAGCTCTTCTGTTCTTATTTCTTCTACTGCCGACTTGATTTCACCTTGTGTTTTTGATGATATTTGTATTGCTTGTACGTCGCATTCATAAGCTTTTTTCAAGTCTCCTTTGAGGGAAAGTACTCCATGAGGTCCTGGCATTTTGAGTAGCAAGTATGGGTAGTGCGGTATAGCCAAAAATTTTGCTAGTGCTGGTCTTCCCAATATTGCGTGATATGAAGATTCGAAATCTGCTACTTCAAATTTTATGAGCTCTGTCCTGTAATTTGCTGGAGTTCCAAATGTTACTGGAAGTGTAATCTGTCCAAGAGGCATAGCTGGTTTCCCGGGTACTATTCCGTAGAACGATGCGCCGGGTAGGTGTGATCATCTTTAAGAACTCGCCCCATCTTTTTTAAGGTATCAGCGAAGATGATGTTGAGTCCTGCTCCCCCGTCAATGAGTACTTTAGTTACTGTTACTGCTGCTATTGTTGGTCCGAGTACTAGTGGATATAGCCCTGCATTTCCAACACTTGTCCATTGATCTTCACGTGAAAACTGGATTGGATACTGAGACCAGTTTAGATATCTTGGTGTGGCTGGTTCTGCTGCCATTATGGTTCTCCAGGCGAGTTTGTCCTCTTGTTTGCTTCTGGAGCCGGGTACTCCCGAGAAGATTATTGATACTGTTGCTCTTGGGTTTTGGAAACCGTTTTCTGTTGTGTTGTTCTCTTCTTTTTTCTCTTCTTCTTTTTCTTGTTTGTTTTTCTTCATATATCTTTCTTGGAATATGCGGCATTCTCCCATTGCATGAAATCCTGTTGGATGATAAATGCACTTCATGTTTTCTAGCTCTTCGAATTTCCTTGTCGGGTAAAATTTCTTCCTTTCGGTTGATGCCACCATATTATCTGAGTATCTCCTTTTGTTGTCGAAATCTTGTCTATTATCGTGATTGTTCCACTTTCTTGGGTTGTCCTGGTATCTCGGGTTGTCTTGATATCTGGTGTTGTCTTGGTACCTTGAGTTGTCTTGGTATCTCGAGTTCTCTTGGTATCTTGAGTTGTGATCATTTGAGTTGTTTCTTCTATCCGGGTTGTTTTTTCTGTCTGGGTTGTTTCTGTTATCTAGAAATCTCTCTCGTGTCTTTTCTTCTGCTGTGATCATCTTTTCAACTGTTCTTTTGAATTCGTCATTTGTACGTGGATTTTCTTTGCAGAAATCATGAAACATCCATCTTACTTTCAGCCCATATGAAAACGTTCGATTACTTCTCTTTCAGTAATGTCATGTACTTGTGCTCTGAGTTCTCCAAATCTTCTGTAGAAGTCTCTCAGGCTTTCTCCTGGGTTTTGTTTTAAACCTTTCAACTCGGCTTGTGTTATTGGATGGATAAGTATGCCTGCAAAATTTTCGCAAAAGGCTTTTTGTAGATCACTCTAGATCCGTGTCGTAACTTGTCGAACCATTGGAGTGGTAATGTTTCTAGAGCCATTGGAAAAAACAGTGCTTTGATGTCGTCGTCTTCTCCGGCTAGTTCTATAGATTGGGAATAGATCCTGAGCCATTGCATTGGTTCAGTTTTGCCATCATATTTTGAATGGTTGGAAGGTTTGAACTTGTGAGGTAGTCTGACTGTAAGTAACCTTCCTGCGAAACAAGGAAACCTGTCGGGTGCTTTCTCAGGTTTGTAGTCGGAATCTGCTTGACTGTCGTATCTTGAAGTAATTCTTGGAGGACTTCTGTGTGGCGTAGGTGATCTGCCCCTGTTTTCCCCGGTTCTTTCTGTCCAGTTATGATGTGGTTGAGCTCTTCTTCCGTAATTTGAAGTTGATAACCTTTCGAAAGCAGAAATTCTTCGGGTTCTTTGACTGGTTTGCTCAGATGGTGCTTGTCTCTGGGGTACTCGGTCTTCTTGTATTCTTTGAGCTGTGTCTTTAAGTAAATCTCTTAGTTTGTTTTGTTCTTCGCTTGGTCGTTGTATGGCGTCAATCTCATTGATCAATTCTTATATTTTGTTGATTGGATCGAGCCTGGTTCTTGCCGCTGTTCGTCTTTCGTCGGCTTCTCTTTTTGCTCTCTTCTGATTGTACTCGGCTAGTTCTTCTTCGTATTTTCGCCATGCTTCCCTTCGTTCTTGTACTCGGTTCCTCCTTCCTCCTTTCTTCTTGTTTCTTCTTTCTCTTGCTATCCTTTGGCTTTCAGTTTCTCCATCTTTTGTAACAGAATCGGCTGGTATATCGGCCTCTGATTCTTCCGATGAGTTGTAGTTGGGTTGAACCGGTGGTACTAAGGGCTGTCTCATCATTAGTACTTCTTTCCGTTTACTGGGCGAGAGGTCGAGTTCTTCTTCTCCTTTCATGGGTTTGCCATTTTGAAAAGGAAGGGAGTCGGAGTACTTATCTTGCTTGAAGATGTTCCAGTGGTAGGATTCTAGTGCTCTTTGGGTGGCGTCTTGATATAATCGTGCCGAGTTGTTGAAGCCATGGGGAAAAGAACTCGGCTCTTCTTCTTGTTTACTTGTTTCTTCTGTTAGCTTGAGTTTTGAAAAAATTTCTTGTATCTCGAATGTGGGTTCTTGAAGTAGTCGGCTGTGGAGAACTCCTTGGTCGTCTGCTTCGTAAGCCCAGCTTCCGAAGACGAAAGTTGATCCAGTCGGGAAGATCATAGTGCGTAGGTCCATCGAGCTCTTGACGTTGATTTCGCCGAAAGCCCCTACCTCGGGCGCCCACCGGTATCGGTGTTTGACCACCGATAGCCTTGCCACGGGGTTCCGTAGCGATTGATTCGGATCTCGGCGAATAACTAGAACTCGGCGGTACGACGTGAAAGACACGCGATTTATCCTGGTTCGGGCCCTCGTCGGCGAGTAAAAGCCCTACTCCAGTCGGCCTTGGCCTTTTGCGTTGGATTGATGATCAAGATCGTGTATTGTTGGTCTGCTACAAAGAGGGTGCTCTGGCTCCTTTTTATGCGGGGAAAAGAGCCAGAGCTACGGTTCCTAGTCCTAGTCGGACTTATAGAAGGTGTTCTGTTCCTATTACAGACGTTACTTTCTATCTGCCTAACTAGGATGATCCGTATTCTACTCGGATCCGGTCTTCTTGCGGTTGTCCCGACGGAAGCCGCCTTGATGAGTAGTCGGGTACGTCCCGTATCGACAACCAAGTCAGTCAGCGTGCGGTTTTTCCTCTCGGCAACCCTGTTAGATTCGGGTGAATAGGGAGGAGTGCTCTCATGAATAATACCATGTTCCGCATAAAACTCATCAAATATTATAGAAAAGTATTCACCACCACGATCTGACCTTAGACATTTAATCTTTCTTTCTAGTTGATTTTCAACCTCAGTCTTAAAGATTTTAAAGTAGTCTAATGCCTCATCTTTAGTTTTCAGGAAGTAAATATAGCAAAATTTAGAAGCATCATCAATTAACGTCATGAAGTATCTCTTTTCACCTTTAGTCAACACACCATTCATCTCGTGGAGATCAGAATGTATGCGTTCTAGATGTGCCAAGTGTCTCTCCTCTGCTGTCTTGTGAGGCTTTCGAGGTTGCTTAGATTATACACAACTATGGCACTTAGAACCTTTGGCAATGGTAAAATCTGAAGTTAACCATAGGCTAGATAAATGTGACATCAAACCAAAATTCACATGACATAAATGAGAATGCCAAACACTAGAATTATCATTAATTGTGCCACAAATATGATTGACTGACTTATTATAGAAATCTGCTAAATTTAGACAGAACAAGCCTCCGTAATCATGGCCTTTACCAATAAATTGTCCATGCTTAGACATAACTACTTTATTGGACTCTAATACTATTTTAAACCTATCTCTTAATAAAAGAGAAACGCTAACAAGGTTTTTGTGAATAGTAGGGACATGCTGCATGTTCTTCAGCTGCACGATCTTTCCCGAAGTAAACTTCAGATCTACCGTGCCAACACCACGAACAGAAGCATATGACCCATTCCCGATCAGAACGGAGGAACCTTGGAGCCTCTGGTAAGAAAAAAACAAAGAGATGTCAGCACATACGTGAATATTAGCACCCGTATCAACCCACCAACTAGGTGATTAAAATACTGAAAGTACAGTAGGAAAATTACCATACCACCTTCTTCTCTTTACGGTCAGCACGCTTAGGACACTCCTTAGCAAAATGACCAAGATCATCACAAGTGAAACAAGGCATCTCAGACTTGTCTTTCTTTTTCTTCTTGAAGGCAATAGTAGCTTTGGCATTGAAAGTCTGCTGTTTCCCCTTTCCTTTGTTTTTGCCTTTAAAATTTCTCTGGACAAAGTAGGCGCTATGATTCTCCTCGTTTCCCTTCTCAGTATTGTCCTTAGCTCGAGACTTCTCTTCGACATCAAGAGATTGAATCAGGTTTTTAACTGATATTTTCTGTCTCTTGTGTTTAAGAGTTGTGGCGAAGTTCCTTCATGGAGAAGGCAACTTCGCAATAATACAACCAGCCACAACTTCATCGGTTATAACATACTTAAGGAGTTCAAGTTCCTTAGCCAGGCGCTATATCTCATGAGCTCGCTTGACTATAGATTTGTTAGCAACCATCTTATAGTCATAAAAGCTCTCCATGATGTACAGTTCTTTGCCTGCATCTGAAGCAAAGATAAGTAGTATTCGAGATGATCCCACGTAAGCTTTTATGCGTCTTTATAGTGCATCACAAATAATCATAGATATGATTAGCATGTTATGCATAGCTCCCACAAAGATAGATATTGGCTTTCTAGAATCTACTCCGATCTTCATCGGAGAGATCTCTCCCTCGTAAGCCATCTTTGACCCGAAAAACTTTCATGGCAAGAAGCCAATCTGCGGACCTTTACAGACTACCTTTTAAAGTGCGTACCAAAGAATTTCTTCAGCCTCAGCGCATCAACAAAACTAGCCATAGATACTGGAAAAGACCTATAATAAGGTTTTTAGATTGTTGAAATATTAGGCAATTTGCAGATTACTTCCATAAAACAAATTATGATAAACCGAACAACTAGATTAAGCATGTTAAACAAACTTGCATGATATAAACTTATATCATAGATCATAGCAAGATTCAACATCATATAACATATCAAACATAGCATGATCATAGCAATAGGTGTAAGCACAACTAGCACACCAGATAAATTGAACAGATTGAATAATATAAACAATAAGATTAGATTACAGGAATAATACCTGTTGTTCGTAGATGACAAATAAGTGATGGAAAGGTTCCCGAAGGCGAAGTTGAGATCCTCTAGGTCGCTATCGCTATCGCCGATCGGCGGCGGTGGAAGAGCTCGAAGAAGCTGACGATGAAGATGACGCTGAGACGTAGCGCCTCCTATCCTCGATGGTAGATGAGCTGTGATAAAAATTGGGAGTAGTCGCGTGAAGAGCGCTTCCCAAAAACCTTATTCACCTTCTTCCTGGTGCGGGATCGCAAAGACGATGGTTCCGGAGACCTGCTCACCCGGTCACCGGTGCACGCAAACGATCGGGCTGAGACTCAAATGACGGCGATGCAAAGAGCGAGAAGAGAAAAATATTAATTTACTACTTTAGAATTTTCAAATTGAAACTCCTATTTGTAGTTTTTAGTGTGTCTTTTTCCATGAGGTTTGGCACATATATATATATATATATATATATATATATATATATATATATATATATATATATAGGAAGAAAAACCCCTACTTACACATCAACTAGCAATATGGTACTATTGATGTTGCACCTTTCCACCTCTTCTCTTGGGCTTAAACAATAAAGCCCATTAGGGAACACAAATATTAGGTCTTTGAGATTTATTAGGAATTTCTGAATTATTATTGGGCCAAGCCCATATATATAAATTCCTACACTAAAGCTAGAGTATTAACGGTTGTCAGGGTTAGGAGTGGCTACTCGCTTTGATTCTTCAATGGTGACTGTTGTTTAGTGTTTGCTCGGGAGACTTAATCAGTTGTTAGGCTTATCATCTTGGTTACACTTTGAAACCGAAGCCGAATTCGACACCGGAACTTCACAGCAGCTGAAACCGAAGCCAAAAACAAAAAAAAGACCGACATCTTAGTTCGGCTTGGTTTTTGTTATGAAATTTATATTTTTGCCATAGCCTGGTAATTGGCATACCTCCATCAGGCATGAAAGCTAGAGTAATCTTCTGAGCCTCTACGTGAGTATGCAAGATTCCGATCATTGGTGCCACACTGCCACACATTTGTGGACAAATTGCTTCATTTCTTTTTTTTTGGAAAATTACATAGCAGAACGTAGACACCCACAATATGCACACTCACCTTTATGAACACATGTGTGAGCACTCTAAAAGATTAAGCCGATAGATCTCAAGATTAATGAAGTCACTAAAAATACCTCACTATCGACGAGGACCCTAACACTAAAAGCATAGCACCCTTAAATATGACATCCGGCCCAATTCAAAAATTTGGCCCGTTTGGCATATGTGCATGTTGATAAGATATTGTGGGGGTCTTAGTCCTACCATGGTTGTTCAAGGTGGATTAAACTAACATATAAGGATTCTAAAGTTTATCCTACTATTCTCAGGTTAATCCTTTTACACGAAGCAAAAATGAAAGTGTAAGTGGAATAGTGGTAGGTATGATTCACTTAGCACGAAGAGTGAATTTGAGCTTTTTAAACTCTGGGGCGTTATACTAAATCCTATAGTAAATTTAGAAAAATGTGAGTGCTCAATGCCTCAGTTAGAGAGTACAAATCTGTAGCCATGTGAGTGCCTGTGCTAATTTAATCTAGACATGTGTCTCCGTCAGAGAGCATTGGACACCATATGCATGTGCACATTGAGAATATCAGCACCACTAATTTAGGTCTTGTTTAGTTCCATGCAACTTTCAATTGGAATTGCAAGTTTTTTTCCACTCTCTCTCCATCACATCAATTGTTTCCTGCATGTAAATAGCATTAAATATAAATAAAAAATAACTAATTGCACAGTTTGGTTGTGAATCACGAGACGAATCTTTTGAGCCTAGTTGGGCCACAATTGGACAATATTTACCACAAACAAACGAAATGTTACGGGACTTTACAATCTCTCTCCTCTCACAAATTTGTTGCCGCATGTAAAGAGTATTAAATATAAATTAAAAAATAATTAATTACATAGTTTTGTTGTAAATCACGAGACGAATCTTTTGAACCTAGTTGGGCCACGATTGAACAATATTTACCAAATAAAAACGAAGTCTTCTGAGGACTTTACAATCTCTCTCCTCAAAAAGTTTCGTGGAACTATAGAAGGCCTAATCTAGACATGTGTCTCCGTCAGAGAGCATTGGACCACAACACCATATGTGCACATTGAGAATATTAGAACCACTAGACCCAACGCAGTTCCATCTACGTATTCTGTAGCCCTGTGAGTGCCTGTGCTAATTTAATGTAGACATTTGTCTCGGTCAGAGAGCATCTGTAGCCATGGACCACAAAACCATATCATGTGCAGAATATCAGCATCAATGCACCCAATCGTTGTATGCCTTTTGTTACCCTGTGCAGTTCCATCTGCTACATGTCAATGTCTACTGGACTGCTGCTCAATTAAAGTTACTCAGGTATCCTAAAAGTTAATCAATATTTTAGACAACACGAACAAACTCCAAATATTATTAGCAATTAAATATAGGTGTCATAGGAAGGAGGTATAATGCGAGCGGCTGTTTGCCGTTCAAAGCCAAGAAACCGCAGGTGCATTTATTTGCGACACATGACCACTCCGTGGCTTGAGGTGGTGTCTGGGTCTAGAAAACATGTTTCTAAGCTAGTTGTCACCAAATTTTGGCTTGAGTCTTGAAAAATTCTAGAGTCCACCACTGACCATGCTGGAGGTTAATTTCTTTAGAGTCGAGCAAGTTTTGATATATCCAACTATATAAGCGCACTGTAGGTGAAGGTAGCACCAAAATATCACATCGTCGGTGTTAGAGCATACTTTTGGGGACAAATATACTTCCCCATCTAAAAAAATATTAGTTTAAGACTTTCAAAAATTATATTTGAACATTCGTCTTATTTAAAAAATTATACATATTATTAAATAAAAAGGTCTACATCGCCCCTTGAACTATAACAAGTGGAATACTTATTAACCCCCTCAACTAGAGGTCAAACATACAATAACAAGCCTAAAATATGTCATAATATGATATAGAATATTCCATTATAAAATAAATAAATGATTCTTAAATTATATTAAATAATAAAATATGTCATAATAAGATATATAGTATTTATATAAATTTTTTATGATAAATGGTCAAAAACGGTGTTTAAAAGTCTTAGAATTGTGTTTTCTAATATTACTCCACTAGCAAATACTACGTACTTCACAGGACATGGAGCGCAGGCCTCACGGTCCAGTGGACCAATAGGAGTTTAGGACCAGGTCCGCACCATGAAATACACAAGGTGCGCAGGGCTCACATGTGACTGCGCTGTTGCCGTCCAGAGCCTTGTTCGGTTTGGTGTTGGAATTGCAAATGTTAGAATTTGAACTCCTGTAGCACTTTTATTTGTATTTAACAAATATTGTCCAATCGTGGTCCAACTAGACTTAAAAAGATTTGTCTCGTGATTTGTAACTAAACTGTATAATTAGTTATTTTTACTAACATTTAATGCTCCATATATATGGGTAAAAATTGATGTGATGGAGAGAAAGTGGAAAAAAGTTGGAAGTTTGGAGGAAACCGAACAAGGCCAGATTCATCAACACATCAATGTCTACCATGCCAGGACCACTAGTCCATCGTACTCCCTCCCTCTCTAAAAAATATCACCGTGTTTTTCGAGAAACAACTGCTAGAATTTTAATAAATAATAAATATTATTGATTAATATCATAATTAGTATCATCAGAAAGACCTTTAACTCTAATTTTTTAACAAAATTATTTAAAGATATAAATATTATACATATTTTTTTTATAAATCAAATCAAACTAAATTTATGGCACGTATCTCACGATAACATTCTTTTGGGTACGGAGAGAGTACAATAAAAGAGCAGCTAGCCAGTACCAGCTCGGAAGTTTGCCTGCAATCGCTGCTTGGAAGTTTGCCTGCAATCGCTGCCCCCTGCTGCGCCTGACCTCCATGTGATGAAACACCATCTGGTCCATTTTATTTTGTGAATCATGTTCGACCAATCAAAAGTGTTTTACTTTTTAATACAGTGACATGACATAGTACAGTTACTAGCACCTAGCCGCCCGGTACCAGCTTTGCCTGCCTGCAGTCGCTGCCCCCTGCTGCGCCTGACCTCCATGTGATGAAACACCCTCTGGTCCATTTTATTTTTTGAATCATGAATCAAAGTGTTTTACTTTAATACAAGTGACAGAGGTACTAACCGTGCAGTAGCTCACGCTGCGATTTTTTCAAATTGACTGTCGCCGTGAATGCGTGCCAAAGTTTGTTTTATAGAAAATACGAGCAATATTTATATCTCCAAATAATTTTGTTAAAAAACTAGATCAAAGATCTTTCCGATGATACTAATTATGATACTAATCGATGATATTTAATATTTATAAAAATTGCTTTCCATTCCGGGACGCTGCGGAGATACACAAATTTTCTGTTAGGAGGTGACATGATGCCAGACACCAAGCAAAACGCCCATGATCCAATGGCAGTGAGCCCATTGGGCTTGCAAGTTTTATGTGGTGCATAGAAAACTCGATAAAAGATCACTCTAACACTCATTTCAAGCGGTGTAAAATATTTCTTCAAATATACCAAAGATATACTAGTATCCAACAACCTTATTCACTTTCCCCTAAATTTTAAGTTTTTTTCACTCCGTCTCCATCACATCAATTTTTGCCGCATGCATGGAGCATTAAATGTTAGTAAAAAAAATAAGTAATTACACAGTTTGGTTATAAATCACGAGATGAATCTTTTGAGCCTAGTTGGTCTACGATTAGACAATATTTGCCAAATACAAACGAAAGTGCTACAAGAGTTTGGCAAAGAGTCTTTACTGTGAAATAGGGAACAAGCCAACATGTGTGTGTCTGACACAGACATTTGGATCTGTAGCGCTGTGTGAGTTGTGCTTGTTCAGCGATCATGTATATATGATCGCGTATTTCACGTTAAGTTGTCTTATATATAGCCATGGTTTGTATTTGGCGATGGTATAGGATCTGAGGCATTATTGCCACATGTAAAAGTAGCTGAGTCTCGATAGATGAGACACGTACAGGGCCAGATCAAAGAAACGTGCATCGCATCTTTTGTCTGGTACTTCCTTCGTTTCGAATTACAAGATATTTTGATTTGTGTAGATTTATTGATTTTACTATATATCTAAACATAAGTGTATATCTAAATATATAGTAAAATTCATGTATCTAAAAATGTCAAAACATCATCTTATAATTTAGAATAGAGGGAGTATTCACAATATGTGTGCATAACCATTTAAATGTTCTCTCACATCTCTCCTCTCATGTCACTTTGAGCACTCAACAATCCCACATTTCTCGCGAGCTGTGCAGTGTACACTGTGCTTAGAAATCCCAGCTAGCTACACATCCAATCAGAATTGGGTTATTATAAAATCCACATGATAATTCCTACCCGAGATGCAGCAGGCCATTGCAGTTCCGGGAACATGTGCAGCCCACACCTTCCACTTATTCCTTAGTATAAAAATATAGTCAATTTAGGTAATATTTTGTAGATAAAATCAAGATAAATAATATGGTGCCAAAAAAGGCACAATTATTATATCCAGTTTCCGGTGTACAGCTCACTGGCATGTGGTAGGCTGCCAAGCCAAAATGAAACTCTCATATTGCTCGTCCTGGAATTGGCCACTCCTGTTGGCCTAGTTGATATTTTAATCGGTCAATCTATGTTGGGCTCAAACCGAAATGACGTTCGAATTTGTTGTCATTGCCTAGATGAGCGCAGCAACTCTTACCTAACGTGTGGTCCATTGTATACCCTAATAAAAAATATATATCATCTAATCATGCAGCACCCAATCGCCGCGCATCCAGACCCACGTGCTGAACGACACGATGTGACGCGGTGCAAACGATGGACCCCACACGAGGCTCATGTGCCCGCAGGTTGCACGCCCCGTACCTCACTTTTTTTTTTCCGAAGACCCAGTTACATACTCAGACACTCATACATATAAGCGCACACTCACCCTTATAAATGCACGCACGCACATCCTACCCCTACGAAAGCACCTTCGAAGAATTGAGATGGACCGACAAATCTCGAGATTAACGAATTCACCACAGCCGTCTCGTGTCGACGGACACGTCGCCTACCACCGAAAGCATAGCGCCGTTAAATCCCTGGATAAATCCGTAAAAAATACGAAAGCACCCGCGTGTTAAGTCCGAGACTTGAACCCGGGTGGGCGGTTCCACCACAAAGGAACCCAACCAGCTGAGCTATCGCTCAGTTCGCGCCCTGTGCCTCACTCCTGCCTGCATCTGTTCCAGTCCAGGTGCCCACTCCTGCTGTATTGTGCATGTGCTGTATTATTTTTTTTTTTCAAAACTAGAGCCAAATGCAACGGTAGCCCCCTGGCTAGCTACCTGTGTGCTGCATGTGAATGATCTAGCAATACTGACATACGCGTGGTTTATCCTTTTAGGAAGATACTAACAACATACTAAATGCTGACAACGTACTTGGCGCCACTGATAAAATAATAAAGTTATACTTACGGACAAATATCGATAGCATATACATTATGTCCATGTGCTTTATTATTTTTCAAGGCCAGAGTCAAATGCAACGATAGCCCCCTAGCTAGTTGTATCCATTTCATCACCTGTGTGCAGTGGCGGAGGACGGAAAAAATTAAGGTATGGCGAAACTCATAACATTTGTGGTGCTATCACCAAACCAAAATCTCCTCAAATTATCCCTGGTGGTTGCTGGCCTTATCACATCGCCGCAAATAAGGAGTTCACGAGTTTAGAAGACCAAAAGATGAGATTAGAATTTAGATGAGCCAAGTGGGACTGCAAGTCTGCAAACTTGGGGCCAATAGCATGCCAAAGAAGTCCTAAACTTCTAATAAAAGCCCATATATGGCCAGCCCAAAGGTGCGGCCCAAATAACGTTTTGTTGTGCTCGACTGGTTGTCTTCTACCTTCAGCCACGACGATGCGTTCGTATTCAGACTGAAACTTCCAGATTGCGTCCATGGCTACTGACTAGCAGCAAGAAAGCGCTTTGGGGTTGGAATCCGCAGCCGAGCCAAGGTAGGGCGAGCGCCCTACCTCGCCCTACCGGGTCCTCCGCCCCTGCCTGTGTGCTGCATGTGAATGATCTAGCAATACTGACATGCGCATGGTTTACCCTCTTAGGAAGATACTAACAACATACTAAATGCTGACAACATACTTAGCGCTACTGATAAAATACTAAAGTTATACTATTGGCTGTACCAAGTTACTGACAAATATCGACATCATACTCACCATTACTGATAAAATACTGAAGTTATACTACCTGTTGTTCCAAGATACTAATAGTATACTGACACAATATTTGAAAATACTGACAAAATAGTTGAAATACTGAGAACTACCAAAGCTATAGTACTGGTTGTACAAAGCTACCGACAAAAAAATACTTAACGATACTGATAATACTTAAAAATACCGACAAGCTACTTAAAATAAATACTAACAAAATAACTGAAGTACTAATGAAATATTCAAAGATATTAACAATAACTTAAAGGTACTATCAACTATTGAAGTTATAGTACCTGCTATAAGAAGCTAGTGGCAAAAAATGTTGACAAAATACTTGAAGATACCAACAACTTCTTAAGGATACTAGCAACTATTAAAATTATAGTACCTCGCTTTATTATTATTATTAACTTATCAGTTATTGCTCGAACAGTATATTTTTTTCTCTCATAACAAACCGATCAACTTATTTGACCAGCCGAACACTTTGACTGACAAAAATACGTGAAGATACTAGTACTAACAACTACTGACAAAATACTTAGAGATACCAAATAAAACTCAAATAGACTACCATCTCGTGGAGTACACGGTTGCAAGAAAATATTTACTTGCATGCATGATGCATGCTTACGTACGGTAGTATAGGTGCATGCATGCAGTGCATGCAGGACCGAGCCAAGTGTGCATGTGGAGAGGGCTTGGGTGGGCCTCGCAGTAGATCAGGTGCAAGCGCT
>JADLZL010003264.1:0-72975 GCA_015844335.1 Chrysopogon serrulatus | reverse complement strand
TGCTAGGTTTGAGCCTTCCTAACTATCTGTTAGCAACATGTTAGCTGGTGGATCCAAATAACTCAGATCCTTACTAATAGTTTGCTTCTAAACATGGCCTTAGCCTTTGTTCATTATTGCAACACATGGTCAGCACTTGACCGAAAACAGAATACGGTTTGCCAATATTGGTTTCTTTGTTTCGGTTGTTACAAGTAATATGAAAATACTTGTAGAATTCCAATAAATGGACATTTTGATGAATTTTTTGTGAGATATTGGTTCCGGTAAGACACACGCATCGAAGACCAAGTCAAGTCAAATTAATGTTACGATATTTGTTTTTCAAATAGCAAATAAGGTTCTTCGAGTAATAGTCATCCACACACATCGAAGACCCAATTGATTTCCTGAGCCTTCAGGTTTTATATATAAATACATATATAATGGCACTCGCTGATAGCACAACACAGAACACACCCTTTGTACATTTAGTTTAGCAATGGCAGGCGCTCGTCTCTGCGGCCTGTTGGTCCTCCTGCTGCTGCTACTGGCAACATTGTTTCTGCACGGTGCCACCAACGATGAGAATCTGACGCGTGAGGGCGATACGCTATGCATTGCATTTCACGCTAGAATGATTTTGCTTTGTGAGGTGATTAGATTCCCTTTGATCGAATTTTCTTCCTCCTTACGTACAGCAGCTACCCGTGTGAAAAAGCTCCTGGAGCAGGAAGCAGCTGTATCCACCGTTGGGGAGGAGCGACAAGGCCATTGGTCGCCTCCAGCGAAACTGGCGCGCCCTCGACGGATTCTAGCCGTACCCGAGCCGCCGGGTGACGTAAGCAAGCTCTGCCCTATCATCAACTTTAGGTAATTCACAGGGACATGTGTATATATGCTCCGTCATCCTAACTTTTGTGCACTTTTCTACAATAGTGGGACGGGGACCATCGTACTCCTGTTTCGCAGGGCGATCCCTAGGCATGGCAAGGCAAGCCGTGCAGGTGAAGCTGAGAACGAAGATTCTGGAGGCTGCTCTGGTGTGGCGTAGCAGAGGCCAGGACCTATGGATCTAATTAAGCATTGAATGGGTCGAGTAAATAAGCATGTTAGTGTATATATTGTGTACTTGGTTCATCCAGAAACAATGTTAGAGCAGTTAAAAAAAATGTTAGAGCATATTGTCGGAGAATGCTGGAAATTTTTATTGGCACACGTGTTTTAAGATGATGAATATGGCGAATTAATCCGGAAAAACTTTGTACTGTATATCTGACATTCTCTCTATCTTGAAATATGTTGGGTATATATCCTAGAAATTCGAGGACAGCTGATGCGAACACATGATTGATATGTGCCCATGATGTTCAAGGATGATAAGTGATTGCCAATAAGGAGATTATCGAGTTGTTTAACTAACTATGGCATGAGTGTATGCAACATCTCTCTTGGCTATGTTGGTGTGCACGTGTGGAGCATAGGGACGATCGATGGACATACAAAATGTTAAGTACAGATGTGTTGTGTCGATGAATGGGAGTGGTGAAGGATGGACGTGAGGCTAAAACCGAGAGACCTAGATGACACTTGGGGACATCAACAAACAAGAGTATGTGTGAAGGAGTTCACCATGCTAACCAAGTCAAGAAAGCATTGATCAAGTCAAGTGGAGGCGATGGAGGACTTGGTGATCAGGTGGTCGAGAATAAAAGTGCGGAAGGCGGCGGGGGAAGGAAGGGGACACTGGGTGGGATCTTTCAGCAGCGAATTCCCCATACAGATAGAGGCACCTATCAAAAAGATACTCCGAAGGCTTCAAGATCGAGGTCTCATTAGCCGAAGAAGACCCAGGCCAATCGTGACCTTTTTGACCAACGTCAGCGACAGAGACATAGTTAATTGGTCCGCGGGCATCGCGATAAGTCCTATGCATCGGGAGCGTAGAGGAGGCATAGCAGATACGGTTCTCCAGGATATGATGGCTTGACCCTCAAAACCATCGATCAGACAGTTTTTGGTTTGGGCATCAACCCGATTCGAGTTCCGGCGGCAATAGGAGGAGGCATGTAGCGTCACCGCAAAGCTTGCGTTAGGGCAAAACAAAGTCATGAAGAGCCCTTGGCCATCGGATCTATGGTTGCATGTTGGACCATTCTAGGGTTAAGGTTCAGCTAAAATACCAAAGAGTGTGTTGGCAATGTGTAATTTTTGGTAGTTCATTTTCCAAACTTTTATGTTTGAGTTCTAGTCTTCCGGTCCCTAATGTTGACATCCCACAATGTAGAAAGTCATTATTGTGCTGTGTTTGAATCATTGCTTTATAAGAACAGATCTTGTTGGTAAGGAAGAAATCATTCATGGTAGATCTGAATTCTTACTTATTGCTTGTGTTTTGAATCAGTTTTTTCTTCCGAGATCCCCTTCTTTAGATTTTGGGTGATTTCGTTTTGTGGGGAACTTGGGACCGTTCCTGGTGTTGAGTTATGAGATATGACCTTTGAGGAACATATGTGGAAGGTTGTGTAACACCTCAAGTGTTAAGCTTGCATTAGGCACCAAATTAATTAATTTAATCATCATTTATCATGGCATAAGCATCATCAAGCATCTAACCCTAAATGCATTATCATTTCATGTGCTTTTCATTTAAATTCTTAATTGCTTGCTTGCTTGTTTAATTAGTTAATTATTTACCTTGCAAATCACTTTGTCAAGTTTGGATCCATGTGCCCAGCATTTTGAAAAGATTTAACAAAATTTATTGCAAAAGATTTGGTGCATTTTGGAGCAAAAAGAAAATAAGTTGAAAAATCCCTTTTATTGCCCTCAATTCAAAATGAATTGGTAATTCAAAATCTATTTGGAATTTTGACTTGACCCTTAAATGGAAGTTGTTCATCTCAAAATTCTCTACAACTTTTGTTTTTGGACCATTTTATGAAAAGGCTTGCAAATTTGTCAATTTTGTGCTTTTGTTTGGTTGCAAAATAAATTCAAAAAAAAAAAAGAAATGCCACCGCAACCGCCAGGCCATTTCCGCCCGCCGCAAGATGGCCCGCTCCGCTCCCCGCTCTCGCCTCGCCAAAGCGCGCCCGCCCGGCCGGGCGTGGCCGGCCGACCCGCCACAGGTTGCTTGTGACGCCACACGCTTCGCCCGCGCCACAGCACGCCCGCCCGGCGTGGCCCGGCCGGCGAGTGGGGCCCGTAGGCCGGCCTCCACCCCAGGTGAAAATGCACTCAGCTTCACTCTCGCTCACACTCGCCCTCGCTCTCCCTGCCTCTCTCGCTCTCGCGCGGCACCCAGCCAGCGCGCACGCCGCCGCGCCATTGCCGCCCAGAGCTTCCGCCAGCCGTTTCAGCCTCTACTCGCGCCACCGCCTCGCCATCGCGCGCGGGGCCTCGCCGATGCCGCTCCACCTCGCCACACCGCTAGCCGCCATCGCCCGGACACCAGGTGAGGGCCAATTTTGGCCGTCTTCCTCAGCGCCGGTTCGCCGGGCTCGCCCCGCCTTGCGGCAACTCACGCGACCGACCACCCTCCACCGCCTCGGCTAGCTCGCCACCTGCGTGCGTTAGACACCCTAGGAGCCGTGCCGGCTCGGTGGTGGGGTCGGTTAGGCGATTAGGGCCTTGCACCGCCCCGCCGCCTTGCATGGCCGCCCGAGGGCTCGCCACCCAATCGGGTGTTTAACCCCTTGATGAGCTTCGCCTTCACTGCCAGGTCCGTGCACGCCTGCCGCCGCTTGCCTTAGCCGGAGACGAGAGAACGCCGCCGTGCCGCGCCCGCCTCGCCACCGCCGCACGTGGCGCCGCCACTAGGCTCACCGCCCGGCCGAACCGAGCACGCCCACGGGGTACGCCCGCGCGGGGAGCACGTGGGTGCCACCCCCACCTCCGGCCGTCTCACCGCCCGGCGAGCCGAGGCCGGTCAACGGCCGCCCCTGCCCTGGCCGGCCGGCGGGTGGGGTCAGTTGACCCCAGGGCCCACGCGCGTCGGTGAGCCCTGGTCCATTGGACCGGGTGCACCTAGTGTTTAGGGCCAGTTTTCTTTTAAAAAGAATTTCTAGAATTTGCATTTAAATCGTTTTAAATTCATATCTGGTGCAAATGTGATCCAAAATTGATGAAACTTGTTTTGCCAGGTTTCTTGTGAGTAGATCTATCTGTGAAAAATATGAGATGCAATTTTTGTAATATTTTTCTGTATAGATTTATTTAATTGCTATAAATGCTGAAAACTGAGTAAATGCATAGTAAATTGAATATTGATCAGAAAAATGTGGTTCTTGTTTTGTTAGGTTTGTATTGTGATTTGCTTTCTGTGAAAAATATATGACATGCAGTTACTGTGAAAAATATTTAAGTTTTGTATTAAATGCATTAAAGGCTGATTTCTTGTTTATTTTGTAGTAATTAATGTATGAGGAGTTATGGCTTGATAATTTTTGGTGACTGTTCTTGTACTATGAAGTATCCAAGAAAAATGTTAAATCTGTTGTTTGATACTCTTCACTGTACAAAGTAATTAAATGTGCATTACTGTCCTATTGTTTGTTATTTTTGTGTAGGCCATGATATGCTATGAAATGTGATGGAAATTTTAGTATGGCTCTGTTTTAACATGATGTAGCTACTGTAATTTTTGTAGATTTTTTTGGACTGTTTAGACAGAGGTCACAGTTCAAGCCTTTAATTTCACATGAAATGATAAGGGTTTGGATTAATTGTTTTAATGAGTTGATATTGCTTTTTGAGCACTTTTAATTATGTTTTGTTTGCTGGTCATGTTATGTAGTGCCATATCAGAAATGTGATGTTTGACTTATGAGTAGTGTTACTTCTATTTTATACATGTGTGTTGTGTGTGTGCATACCCACCTTTTTTTATACACTTATCTAAGTGTTTAGAGAAGAGATATGCACATACTCAGTAATATGAAATAGATTATTAGTAGAAAGGAGATATGCACCTACTCTGTCAAATAAAATGTTAATCATCCTCATTCATGAGCATCACATCTATGCATTCTTTATGTTTATACCGTGCATTGCATCATACAGGTTCGCAGGAGGAGCCCCAAGGTTTGGAGATCGAGAAGAGCCTGCAGGAGGACCACCAGCAGGAGGTCCCCGTAGGAGAGGAAGAAGAGGAATTGCCTGAGTGCCCGAATCACTACGCCAGCACCTTCGAGCAAGGCAAGCCCCGGAGCATCACTTACCCATGCTTTCTAACAGTCTAATTATGCTTATGATTGATGCATTAAGTATAGGAGTTGATTGCAACCGTTGATGTATTATATCCTTGAATTACCCTTGAATTATCCTACCTTGAATTACCCTGTTAGTCTAGGGCGAGTTTATTGCTTAGCCTGCTTAGACGGTAAAAGTCGGGTGATTTTCTGTCACCCGCGAGCATAGGTGGTTACTTATGATTGATGGAAAGCTTATGTTGATATCATCTAGTTATTGGTTATGGTTATGATAATTGGAGACCGGGCGGAGTCTTATGGGGTTGTTGGACCATAGTGATTCTGTCTGTGTCGATTAAGGACCGTGCCATCGCGTCCCTCGAGTCATGTTGAACGCATGCCTCACACTTAGCTGGCCGGATAAGTCGTTCCGACCGCGAAGCCTAACACTATCCAGGCCGGCTCTCGACCCGTTCGCACCATACTGGAGATGGATGGGGGACCACAGGGGCGCGAAGAGTAAGTCTGAGGTCCAGCAAGGCTGGCTAAGGCAGTCGGACGGCCCCTGGGTATGGTGGTTCTGCTCGAAACCGCGTTTCTTCCCGGATATGTGCCACGGTGACCTGTAGCTCACTTCGCACATGAGTGTGGTTTGTGTGAGGAATACCCCCTGAGCTCAGTAGTAATCGATTCGAATCGCCATCATTCCTGGACAGTGAACACTTGACTTGAGCTACGCCATCGTAGTAATGATTATGGAATGTTGATAATGATGATGATGAGTTAAGATAAATGATTATGGTTACTACTTGATTGCCTAATCATGACTAATATACTATAATGATGCATAGTGTAGGTGCTCACCTAGCATAAATAGGAATGATTAAGCTGAGCTATCACTATAAAATGGTTACCACTGCTTTTTCGTAAAAGAGTCAAGCTACCCCCTGATAAAGTCTGTCATACTCCTTGGAGTCTTTTATTTTAAGTCAGACGGGTAAGTCTAGCTGAGTACCTTCTCGTACTCAGGGTTTTTCCCGCTTGTTGTTTGTGCAGACGAGCATACCTTCCACGGGTACTGCGAGACCTGTCTTTATCCAGTGGATTAAGAGACCAAGGGCAAGGTCATCTCTTAATATTCTCCCCAACTGCTTTTGGTGGATTGACTTTCAGCTGGCACCGTATTAAAACTTAAGTGTGTGTTGGGTTGAGTTTTCAAAACTACTTTGTTTTCGCTACTTGAATTTGAGACTTGGTTTGTAATAACTTTTATTTCCGCACTCTGATGTTATCGAACTATTTGTGAATTGTTGTAACATGTGGATGGTGGCGCTAAACTTGTACGATCTTGGTTGATGATGTTTGGTTTGAAATCCTTCGAGATTTCCGGACTACCGGGTTTATAAGGGCTTAAGTGTGCTAATTACTTGCGTGGCGAGTGGTTTTTGCACTTATGCTTTTATAAATTGGGCGGTTCTGTTACAGGTTGTTTGCCTAGATCCCTCGTAAGCTCAAAGTTCAAACATTTTGAGCAAAGTTTGGAAACCCCAGTCCAGTTTGGAGATTTCTAGATCTAAGGAGTCTTCATGGTCTTTTGGTTTCGTTCTTCTAGAGATATCTTCCTGACATCTCCATCTTACCTCCCTGCCAAATTTCATCTCAATCCTAGTTCTTCATTTGAGGTGATTTTGCCATTTGGGAGGAATTTTTGGGTGCTGAATCTACCAAACTAGGTCAGGTCAACCCTGCATCCCAATTAGGTCGGGTTTGCACTGTACAGCTAGTCAAGCTTTTTCTTATGTTTCGGAGTTCCACTCATCCGTTTTGTGAACCGTTTCCACTCATTCATTTTGGGAACTTTTTGTTCTAGGGGTTTTCTTATGCTCTAGAACTTTTCTAAGTCATCAAACTACTAGTTGGTTTGGGTGATTTTGGTTTGGGCTCTTGCTTAACTTCAATTGAAGTTGAGAGAGCTCCATTTTTGCATTTGGTGGCCTTTCACAATTGTGAGTGTTTTTATGTTGTGGTTAGTGTCCGTTATGTTCATAGATCATCACCGAGAACATTGAACCACTAGTTGGCTCAAGGACACCACTTTTGTTAGATTCGGTGTTTCGAAGGGTTTTTGGGACGGCGGCTATTTCAGAAAAAAAAATTGATTGGCTCTCATTCACTCATCCCCTAGTCATCTTTTTCAATCCTTCAATTAATATTAGACAACTTTCTAGATCTCAAACAATTATGCAGTTTTGTACCACTCCATATTCTTCTGCTAGGAAATATTCTTTTGTTAGGCATGGTAGATATGGTCTTCAAAACTATACTTTGACCATTTATTCATATTATGTTATATTATTTATATTTATAAATTTATGATATTTGGATAGTATATTTAGTGACTAATCTAACCATATCAAGTTAGTATAATAATTAAAATTGTTTACTAAATCATTGGTTAGATATTTAAAGTTTGACTCTTTAAATTTGTGCACGCCTTATAAAAGATAACGAAGAGAGTAATTGAGTGTCAGGATGCTGCCATGTGGGCCCTGTACAGCCTGTCAAGTGGAGCGCCAGCCAGCTATAAAGGGGAATTGGGGAACCTCCCGCATCGAATATTACAGAATACAATTCATCCTCATTCCAGTTACTGTTCCTCTTCCTCCTCTGGCCTCTTCCTCTAGGTCTAGAGTTCTCTCCCTTGCCTTGTCCGATTTCTTCCTTCTCCATCTAGATTGCTCTGCTGAGCTCGAGACCTCTTTTCCCCTGAGGTCGTGTAATCCGATTTACAGTAAATCAAGTTATCTCGAACCAATATCCTTGGGGTTGCTAACAAATTGGTATTCAGAGCCAAATCCTAGAGACCCACCAAAT
This sequence comes from Chrysopogon serrulatus, assembly GCA_015844335.1. NCBI lineage: Eukaryota > Viridiplantae > Streptophyta > Magnoliopsida > Poales > Poaceae > Chrysopogon > Chrysopogon serrulatus. The sequence goes on along the minus strand of JADLZL010003264.1, from coordinate 64,930 downwards.
CCATCACCACTACTCCATGGATCCCAACTTCCGTTAGTCCTCGACGCGCTTCCCCGCCACCGATATATCGATCGAGCAGTTCGACCTCATGGAGCGAGAGGTTGTGCCGATTGGGTGCCATGGAGGCTGCCGCCCTGGAGCGATTCGGCGTTCGGCGCTCCAGCGACCGAATACGCCTCCTCCGTCCCCCCAGCGCTCCTCGGCGCCCCGGCCAGGTGGGCGTCGCTCCGCTGCTTTCAGCGGCTCCGAGTCGCCATGCCTCGGTTACGTGCTCGAGTCCGACCTCGCCTACCGGGAGCAATTCGCCGTCAATGAGCCCGGGCGGGCGGTGTTTCCGGCCTCGGCGGCGCCCCTCCTACCACCACCTCGGTGACCAGGCTGGCGGTGCCGGCGCTCGTTCCGGCCCGCGGCTTACCGCGCCCGCGCCTCATTCATTCTGCGTTTCATCCACGGCAGCGACGTGTTCCCCCCCTGCGCCCGACCACGGCGTGTTCCTCCCGCGCCGCGCGGCGTGCTGCCGTGCCCACTCGGTGGCGCCGCTGCGGCGTGTTCCTCCTCGTCCACTTGTGGCCGCGGACCGCGGCGTGCTCCTCCGCGCCCACTACGGCTGCGGCGATCGCGGCTGCGGTGTGCCCCCACGCATCCGCCTCGGCTGCGCCAACCGCGGCGTGCTCCTCTGCGCCTACCTCGGCCGCCCGACCCACGGCGAACCCTCCTTGTCCACCTTGGCCCGGCAAGCTGCGGGCGTGCTCCTCCGCGTCCGCCTCGGCCGCCCGACAGCGGCGTGGCCCTCGTCATCCTCTTCGGCCGCGGATCCGTTGGATTGGCTGTTCAGGGGCGGTGGGCAGCGGGCGCCGTGGTGGGCGCTGCAGAGGTGGTCCCTCGTGGCCTTGCTGCGGTAGGGCGTGGGCTTCTTCGACACCGGCGCTGTCGCGGCAACTTCGTCCACTACCTCGCGGCGTTCCTAGCGGGGCTGGTCAACGGGTTCGTCTCGGACGGCAGCTTGAAGTGCTCAGCATCCCTGTCATCGCGGGCACCGCTTCCCCTGTTCGGCGAGCTTCGGGCGGCGCTGGCGTCGGCATCGAGCTCTCCGACTCGGCGGCGCTTCCCCAGCGTCCGTCTTCCTCGCCATGGGCTTCGCCAGCACCTCTACCGCGCTCCGCACTCTTCGGTCGACGCTGCACTCCGCTCGTCTTCTCCAACGCACATTTTCCCCGGGGATTCGTGTCCGTGTGTGAGGACCGGCGGCTGCCACCTGTTGCTCGATCGCCTCGGCCTCCTCCCCCGGCGTGCTCGCCGGCAACATCATCGTATCCCGCCTCCCCATCAAGGACGCTGCACGCACGGCGGTGCTCTCCCGCCGCTGGAGGCATATGTGGGGTCCCGCTCCGTTCGTGTCGCTGGTGGGCTCCGATGCATCCACTTGCATCCCTGGCACCTGTGTCACGCTCATCCGTTATCCAGAGCTCTCCGTCATCGGCTTCGCCTACACCAAGCTCGCCACCGCGCCTACTGGGAAGCTCTTCCAGTCAGTCTCTGCCGGCTTCTACATCGAAGTCGCCCCCAGCAAGTGTTCGACATATTGCTGCAGTGACTTCACTTCCATGCTGACCATAACTCTGCTCAGCTCTACTCCAACCTTGGTGTCCGCCGGGATCGTCAACAGCTGTGACAAGCGACCGTGGCCACCACCATCTCAGGCTCAAATGTTCAGTGAGCAAGGTATGCAGAGGCTAGTGCTTGGTAATTTTCTTGACGCTGAGTCGGATGTCATATGTGCAAAGCTCCCTTGGCCTCCACCATACATGCAAATTGAGTTTGAGTGTGGCAGTGATGATATACGTCCAATTCCATGGCCATCTTTTGCCACAGTAGTTCATGAGCTTGATATTTGGAAGTGTTACAAATTTGTCCAGGAAGCCTCCATGGCCACCACCAGCTCATCAAAATTTCAGAACTATGTATGCTGAAACTGTGGATAGTTGGAAGCACAAGATGGTGATGACAGAGTGGAGTCTCCATGTGCTCATTCTGGAAGAAAGGCAACAACAGTGTGGTGGTACTTTTGGACTTGCTTGGCATAAGGATGGTTTAATGGTGCCCGAGTGGCTTGCTGAAATAGTGAAGACATTTCTTGTGTCATATGGTGAGGCCAGTACAGTTAATCTCTGTTGTGCAATCACTACTGTGCTGCTCTTACTAGAATTACTCATGCTCAAGGAGAATTGGTAGTGTGCTGTTTGCTTGGAGCCAACACATCTTGGTGTCACAGGAAATTGCTTCCTAGATGACTACTTCATTGCCAGTCTATGTTGTTGTGTGGTACTGACAGGACGTGTCCATATGGCCAGTGGTATAAGTGTGCCAGTTCTGTTGTTAGCTGGTGAGCTAATTCAAGAACCAAAGCATAAGAATTACAATGGATGCGACAGCAATACAAATGTCATAATGTCAATTCACCAAGACTCAGTTCAGTTTTGTATTTCTTTCACCTTGAGCAATTGCTGTTCCATGACTTGGATTGTCAGTTGGAAACCACCATGGCCACTTCAACCTCGACAGGACATCAGTGTTGAGCTGCGGCCAATACCATGGCCCTCCTTCAGAGCATTCCATGAAACTACTGCAGGGTGGTGGTGTTTCAGTTTGCCCATGCTGCCAACATGGTTACCTTCATCTTGGTGGACTTCTGGATACCAAAGTAAGGTGCTGTGGCTTCGCTTCCTCTCATTCCATTCAGATCCCTCGGCCACCATCATCTCCAGTTCTGTGGGTGTGCCTCATTCGTATCCAGACAGCAAGTTCAGATGGAGATGTAGGATTTCAACTCAATGTGGGCCATGCAGCAATGGGGTGCACATCTATGTGGTTATGCGATGGCAACATGAGCTAGGCTTCATGAAAAGGATGATTCAAAGGGTTCAGTATCAATTGCAAAAGCTTTTCAGCTGGCGGTGCCAATGCAAGATTACTGACAATAGCATGGACGACCCTAGCAGCAGCTTGGGGGCAAGCCGCATTTCAAGCGGTGGGGAATGTCAGGACGCTGCCATGTGGGCCCTGTACAGCCTGTCAAGTGGAGCGCCAGCCAGCTATAAAGGGGAATTGGGGAACCTCCCGGGGGATCATCGAATATTACAGAATACAATTCATCCTCATTCCAGTTACTTTTCCTCTTCCTCCTTTGGCCTCTTCCTCTAGGTCTAGAGTTCTCTCCCTTGCCTTGTCCGATTTCTTCCTTCTCCATCTAGATTGCTCTGCTGAGCTCGAGACCTCCCTTCCCTTGAGGTCGTGTAATCCGATTTACAGTAAATCAAGTTATCTGTGAACCAATATCCTTGGGGTTGCTAACATTGAGAACCTTTTCATTTGAAATCATATATATAAAAAAATATGTTTGAATTTTTTAAAATTGAAAATGAATATTTGCAAACATCCTTACATAGAGAAACAACAAAAACCAAAGTTAGAAATCACAAAAGAATTACACAACTATTTCAATTTATTTAGGGTCCTGAATAATCGTTTTAAATTTGGTTGAAGATTATAATGAAGAAGAATATCCTAAATAAATGCAAATATCTTATTATATAAGCGGAGTACTTTTAGGAGAGGTAGGCGGTCATGGGTTCTAGCACTCATGGCCACTGCGCGCGTTAAATTGTTGTAACCTGTGACCGCTTGTAGTTGTGGTATGTCCAATTGGGTCAATATACAGCATATAGACAAAAAAAAAAAAAAAAAAAAAAAAAAAAAAAAGAGGCGGCTAGGTCACTCACCTTTTAGAGACATTCTAGCAGCCTTTATAAATAAAATCTGTAGCCGTGATCGTGAGAGCATCTCGCATTCTAGTACAGGCAAAATTTTGTACAGCAAACAAGATTATCCTGTTCGGTGTAGCTATTGAGAGCCAAGTCCGAAACAAAGTTTAGCCGGCTATATGTCTATTCAAACGTTTAGCTGATGACGTAACGAAGAATAGGCAAATTAAATTGCTGGACTAGCAAACGACGGATGCTGTGGTGCAGCATTATCTGATTTACCAGATAGTTGTTATTTATAGAGATAGTTGTTATTGTATGATTTAGTCCAACTATTAAGATAGTTGTTACCTAAAGATCTAACAACCAGTAGTAGCTAAATAATAATTATTAGTAGATGTTATTATCTATAGGGATGATCAAACATGACCTTATACAAAGTATACGTACTGAACACGAGTACAGAAAAAATTACTAATATCCAATTGAAGAACCTAACCTAGCTCCTAAACAAAGTATATGTGCTGAACACGAGTACAGCAGGCTCTGCATCCGTTTACTACGAATTATATCAGCCAGCCACCTCAGTCTGACGCCAAACGCCCAACCGTAGAATTATTGAAGTCATAACCTGAGCTGACACCGAACGCCGAACCGTAGAATTATTGAAGTCAAACCTTTCTCTAAACATCTATATAATTTGAAGTACAGTCGCAATTTTTTCGGAAAAGAAGCAAAGTTGCGTGGCTAGACTGGGCGACAAGAATAGCTCGGTCCTGGCGATAGAAGAAAACGAAGAAAGTCGGTCGTCCGGCTGCCTAGCACGCTCGAGACCAGAGTTCATTCCTTGACTGTCAATTGATTTCCAAATCCCTTGCACATCAGTTGATGAGAACGTGGATTAGGTACATTGATGCAACAGACAATATTCTTTGATTAAGCTATCTGTTCAGTACAAATATGCATGCTGGGCTATCAAAGCCGAGATTGAAGTCAACAGTCGTATCACAGAATTTTCGATTTGTCTGCAATTTTACTTGCGTGCTTCATTGGCCCTCAAAAAAGTTTTCTGTAACTATTTTGTCCTAAATTCTTTTTTAGCGCCTAATATGGCCCCATCCTTGCCATCAAGGTAATAAACAGCGGATGGCAGGTTATCTGTAGCCGATTAGTGTCCATGTAGCAGACAACAAATATATAGCAGAAGCTAAGTTCCAATATGGACATCTAAGTCACGCATAATAAATTGATAAATATACATATACATATCATGAGTAATGAGTTTCTCACACATTTATAGATTAGTGAACATGGAAGTTCAAGAATGAATAATTAACTAGGTGTTTAGTTGCACACGAATAGTTAATATCTTTTTAGAGTTCTAGGGCCAGGCCCTGTCTTTTAACTATTGCCAAAAAAACACAAATCATTCAGTTTTACAGCATAGCAGATGACAGAAAATCTGTTCCCTTACAAAAGTTCCTCAAACGAACCCGAATGAAACAGAAAATATTTAAAAAAACAGCTAACTCTCCTCAACCAAAGTCAACTGAAAGCAAGGCACAAAAGGCTTCTGGGAAATTCAGACGTCTCTCCATCTTCATTCTTCTGGGAAACTTCTTCATCCTTTCTTCTTTTTCAGACAACCCAGGTGCTCTCAGCAGCACCCAACAACTTCTCCCAGTCATACCAGAATTTCTGATGTATTGCTTCTATTTTGGCAGCCACATCACTTGGACGGCTGCATCCTTGATTTGAGCAGCTTTCATCTGTAGGCTTTCTTCTCCTCCGGACACATTTTCCATCTTTGTAGCAGCGCTATCACCCTATGGAGAAGTAAATCCATACTCCTCTAAAAAAGATTTCTGAAAACAAAGACCATTTCTATGTTTCCAAAGGCTCCAAAGTGCAGCAGAGGTAATAATGTTTGTGACGCCATTTCTTTTATTACTAAGCCAATACTGACCAATAATCTCAAAAGAATTTCTCTTCTTAATTTTGGGGAGCCACGGCCGCCGGGCATACCATCTACGTTAGCAAAATTAATTTCAGCCATTTGATCGTGCCATCGACGTCTAGATTTCTTACTGGCTCCTGTTTACTGCTCTTGTATATCATGTTAGGGTATTTACTCCCTTATCTACACAGTGCACGATCTTATCCTCTTCCACCCTCGTCCTCGCCTCCTCCGTCGCCTGCTTGGCGCTGCTGCCTTTATGGCGCCCGGGCGGCTCCGGCGCGCCCGCCCCTGCCCTCGTCCCCGCCCCCACCCTCACCATCCTCTCCCTCTCGCTGGACATGGCGGCGCAGTGGGAGGACGGCCTCAAGACGGCAGTGGCCGGGCGGCGTCGACATCGGTCTGCGCCGCAGCGACGCGACCGGGCCTCGGCGCTATCCACTGTCTCTCCTCCCTCTGCCTCTCTCTCTCTCTCTCTCTCGATCTCTCAGCCTCTTTCTCTCCCCCAACACGGCGGTGCAATGGCAGCCCCAGCGGTGGCCGGCCTCCGGTGCGGCACCACACCGGCGCTGGCTGGGCCTCTGCGGTGGCTGGAGCTGCGAGACAGCGACCGCTGCCCCCATCTCTCCCTCTCTCAGTCTGGCATACCCATGGAGGCAAGGTGAATTTCGCCCTAGATCCACTGTTCTCCCCTTTCTCTTACTGATGTACATGGTTCTTGCTATTTTTTTGTGTCCTGTACGCTCTGATTTGCTCGGTTCGGTTGGATCCTAAGAGGAAATATGCATGATGGTATAGATCTGAGCACATGACCATGTCAGTCATATTTGTTTTATTTCTTAGTGTGGTCAGATAAAAATTGAGACAGTGTTGGTGGTTTTGGGATTATTGTTTCAATTTGGATCATGTGCAGTGATGATGGCAGGCAGAGTTTTCGTTTGAGGGAATGGGGCAGCGCTGTGACGATTGCATCGTAGATTATGTTTTATTGGGCGTCAGCTATCCTATCCATGCTAGCAAAATTGATTTAGGCCATTTGAGACAATGATCATAGCCAATGTTGATATCGTTTTTGGCATCTCTTTCTACATATCCCATGGTACCTGAGGCAATGGTGCATTGGTTGCTTCAGGTGTATTGGTTGCTTCTGTTTCGTTGCATTTTAACGTGCCTGTTCTGTTTTGTGTACTTTGGAGCCACCGATCACAGCTGGTGTTTATTGTCTATTTAGTAACATACTACATGGCTGGAATTAGTTCTTGATTATGAGAACTGACCTTCTAATGCCATTGCCTGTGATGATTTCTTCCTTTGTCTTATCTAATCATCGTCTTTTGTTTGCCTCTCGTCGCTGTCTGTGATCATTGCCTGTGACGTCAGATTATATGCTATTCATTCTGAGTGCATGCCCTATTCTCAAGGATTACACTGTCAGACACTTCTCTTGTAAGCGATCGCTTTTGGTTCTCATTTTCTTTGAGTTTTCAGTGCAATTTTTATGCACACTGAAGTTTTTAGCTCGAGTGAAGTAGCTGCAGGATTGGATAAGAGATACGACAAAGGTCTGTGCGTTGTTTATGATTATGTATGCTGCTGCCCTGCTGCCTTCAGCATTTTAATATTTAATGTTTCATTTCCTTCATTGATGTAGGTTATACAAGGCATTTTGTTGCCTACCAAAGACACCTCATATTAAGTTACTCTGATTACTACTCTTTCTTTAGCCATTGTTTTCTTCTCTGCACTAGGTATGTATTTCATGTGCCTGCTAACAATTTCATTCTTGGTTTCATTGCAGGCTGCAGTTCAGTCTTAAGCACAAGGGTTTATGGCTATGACTTGAGAATATACCATCATTTTTCAACTATATATAAAGTTAGACTGCTGTAGCCAGGTAAATCCTTTCATAAATATGGGATTTACTATATTTGTTTTAGTGGGTTCAGGTCCATTTAGTGCCTGTTCAGTTGTGACTGATATGTTAAATATATATCGATCTCAATTTGGTCAGTTTCTTGGTTCCGTCTATGAATTTGTATTTTGTTTTAGTGAGTTTGAGTTTGATTTCATATCTGTTCTATTATGACTAGATATATTAAATATGGATTGGTCCTGCAATCCAATATTCTCAAGCTAGCGACATGTTTCTGCCTCTATCAAACAAATAAGGATCATGTTTTGCTTAGCTGTTCATATTTTTCCTGCTCAATCTGTACACCAGCATTGGGTACCTTGTCTTTTAAATGCTTCCATCCATACATATAATTTAACGTTTAGTTTAGCAGGCCTAATTGATTTGTGCTCTTCTTGATTTCCCCTGAAATAACGACAGATAGTCCCTGTAATACTGGACGATGTGGAAACTAAAATATATAGCTTCTACTGAATTGTTAGCATGCTATACGAGAAAGAATGGCCTTTTGTCATAGTATGCAAGTGCTAACATCCCATTTATCTTCTGGGATTTCATATGCCAATTTCCTGTACGTTGGCTTTTTGGCTATGCCTATCCTGCCTATCAATGGTACAAAGAACATTGAATTTAACAAACCACAGATGGAGTGCCTCATATTTTGGTGCCTACAGTTGTAAGGTCAATAAATTATATGGTCAAACTTATTTTTTTCTATGTCTGATTTTAGTTGTCCTGTTCACAGTTCTGCACAGATTTGGAAATTTTACAGTATAGAGTTACAATGAGGCCAGTTCATTTCTTGATTAATTGCTTCTACATGAGCAATAACCCAGTTCTAAAAACCCTAATTTTATTATGTTGTGAACTCAATAGTATTTTGTTCCGACTGTGGTTGGAGATTTTTATGCATCATAAGCGGTGGAGTAGATATCAGTGAATTATTGTTTAGACTAGCAAAAAAACATAGAAAGGGTTATCTTCTTTACTTTTAGGTCTATATGTAAGCCAGTGAAATGTGTGGTAGCTTAGATTGCTATTAACTTTTGCAGTTGAAATGGACTTTGTGAGAATTGAGTAGGCAGGTGAAAACATGCCACCCTCTCCCATTTGGCTTACCTTTAACAACATTGCTAAGGTTTTATGCTAGATTGGTGATCAGCTTTGTTGGTGCATCAATCAATTTCTTATTTCTTTTTTCTTGGCGATGGAGCCATCGACTCTGCTGTTCTTTTTTATTAGTTTTACTTTTTTAGGTTATTTTCCAATCTACAGGGATCAATAATCTGTTGTTCTACTTAGACATTGATTCTTACATTTTTTTCCCTCACTTCCTGTTCTTTGTTCTAAATTTGCAAGTTTCCTTCTTTTTTGAGTGACCAGTCAGGTTTACCTGTTTTTGGTTTTTCTACAGGTTGTGAAGACAGAGATAAGGATTGACCACCTAAGCTAAACTGTTGTTCTGAGATTGACACTTCCAAGCTACCCAAATTTTGCTATTGGTAACCTGCTTTACATATTTATTTTGCTGTTGGCAAGCTGCTTTACATCTTTGTCTGTGTTTCTCTTATAAAGGTTTTGATCGCAACAACGACATTAGTTTCCACCATCTGTTTGAACTGCGTGCTTCCACAGTTACCGCTATAAAATAAGTGCAATACCCTTTTAACAACATTGCTCAGTTTTATGGAGTCAATAAGGTTTCATGCTTGCTGATTTATACCACAACAATAGTATCTATGATGATATGTTTGGACTGTATGTTTTCATAGTTGGAAAATTAGGCGCCATGCCTTTGAAAAATATTGCTCAGTTCCATGACGCCACTGAGGTTATGTGCTTGCTGATTTACAGCACATTAAAATCCTAATATAAGTTTGATGAATTTGGTCCTGTACCTTGGATATTTGGTTTTAGATTGGGTTTTATTCTCACAAACTATTCCTTTTCAAAAATACATAACTCTTCCAAGCCTCCTAATTATTTTTTCATGGATATGAAATTTCCTAAATTAGAAAAGTTGTGTTAACAGAGTGGCTCTAAAAGCACTGCCAATTTCCTGTTGGGATTTGGGAATACTACACTTCTGCTTGTCCTTAGAAAAAGAGTGGACTCGACCTTTATCTCTTCCTCATCCTCCCTCCTACGGCCGACGGAGAGTAACCCATTTCTTAGCATGCCTTGAAGCTATGCCTTGAGGCTCCAAGTTGATGAACAAATGATGATTACTATGTTTCTGAGGCCTCCAAAAACCCTGTCTTCGTTGGGAAAACAATTCTTGCCTTTTTTGCGCTACAACAGCAATTTTACAGATTTTTGAAAGAACACATCGTTGTGCAAAGAGAATGTCACTGCAAATTGCTATTATTTATCTCACCATTTTCTCTGATTTATATAGGTTCTGCGGTTGTATATCCTATTTCTATAGCGCTCTCCACTCCTTAGCAGGCTCAGCTAATTTTCTTAGGTTAATGTCATGCCTAATCTATTCATTTTGTGCACTTTAGTTGTCCCTTTTTCCCCACAGATCCGTTGCTGATTACATTTGCCCTCCTGGATTTCACACATCAGCTACATGGTGAGCTGTTCTTGGCACGCTTATAATTCAACCACCTCAAAGTGAGAACAAGGTAAATAGATGCAACATTTAGCCTTTTTTTGGCTTCCCATTATATCACTTTGTTCACTTTGCATTAGCTTAGGATATCATGCTTTAGCACCTCCACTTTCTCTAACAGTTGGTTCACATCATACTACAGATAGCCTAACCAGTTAACCCATTCATGACACCATTGACTCTGCTGGTGTTTCGGTAACTCATAGCCTTTCATATTTATCCATAGCTTTGCCTTTCGTTTCCGTCTCACACTTGCTTATGATCGTTGCCTGTGATGTCGATAAACACATAGTTGTGCATCCTGGGTTCGTATTACTGCTTAGGAATTGCTGCTAATCCCTAATTGGGTTCAGGTAGCTGCGACGAGCCGAGGACCTTGTCGACAAGATCATAAGACCGGACTTGGGATATCCAGGTGACCACAGGCATCAACTTCTATATGTTGTTTCTCTCATACTTACCTTCTTTTTGACCAGTGTTCCCATATGATGGTCATTGAATAAATAAGGTTATACATTCCCGTTTTAAATATGAAGTACCTCATGGGTATAGTGAGTTACTCCTATTTCTGGATAAAGAAAAAAAAACTGTTCATTTCTCTTTTATGTTACTTGATAAGCACTGATGTTTAAATGTTTTCCTGTTTAACATTAGTATATTACATTTTCCTGTTAAAACAGAGATATAAGTTTGAGAATGAGTTAGAACAGAGGTTTGAGCTAAAACCTTATGTTAATACACATAAAGATTTAGCTTTCGCATAGCCATGCTTACCATATAGGCACTACCGCTGCGGTAACACACCATGCCTGTATTATATCGAAAGTAGCATGACTGATGATTATACAACACCTCTTTAAAACATGGATATAGTTTGTAGAGTACCTAGGATTTGTTAATGTTGTTGACCCATCACCTCTACCTATCGTGGCCATCAGTACTTGCCTACAGCAATTGTATCCAGCATTATTTTGATGTGAATGTCAAAGTTTAATTGTTGTAGGATCTAAGTTTTCAATTTTTAACCCAGCTAATCTGGGGCGCGATTTGTGGTTGATGCTGAAAGGAAGCTCTTGGCTCATGCCCTAAATGATCCTAGAAACCAGCATTTTTGTCTTGCTTCCTGAGAGGTTAATTATTTTCATTTGTTCCCATCTAACAGCCTTACTGTGAGATGGTCCCTTTGCTCTTGCCACATACACAAGCATTCATATAGATATTTTCTTGTACATTCCTGTACTAAATAGTTAATGAAAAATGCTGCAAGTTATGTTTTGGTGCAGCGACCATCTATCAATTACATTGCATTTCATCAGAATGGTTTATTTTTACCAAAACCATCTAAGTATTCTAAATGTTCCCCACTCTAAATACTCATAACTCATTTTTATACTTCATATGTCGTGATATGTCTTTGGTGGCCATTCATATTTGCATAATATACTAACAAGAACACTTGGTCAACTCTTAATAACCCAGTTCATCCAGTATGCCTCAGTAATCATCAGAAATAGAGTTTGCTGATATCCTCATCCCTTTTATCCATGTAGAAGATTTTAGGTACAGATTTACCAACTCACTAAATTCGAAAATGCCTGCTACAACATCACTTTTCTCCAAAATGAATAGCTAATTAATTTGCATATAAAACAAATGTTAGAAAGAGCATCATAATTATTACCTTATGTCTGAACTTATTGCGTTGTTTGTTTCAGAGTTTACTCCTTGACACTATTCTTCTATCCACCGGGGATTGTGTGATCCTAGCATGTCATTAGAGCAGGATTTCCACACTTCACCTAGAATTTAAGATATATTGATCGCTGCAAATTCTAAAAACATAATTTTTATTATATAATATTGATCACTTCTTACCTAAATGGCTTAACTTTTATGATCTGATCACCTGCTAGGTCCTATGAGGGTTATGCAACCTGATGACTTCTGAATGTTCGCTGCCGTTCATCTTTGGTACAAAATAATTGTTCTAGTCATGCCTACTGGTGCTGTGGGTGGTGGTGCTTCGGTCATGGTCTTAGCTGCCACTGGCTGTCTTTATCTTCAACATTGATTGTCAAATTTCATATTAAGAAAGGTGCATAATTAGCGACTACAGTTATAAGTTCCTTAGCTGTTTTAGTTACTTGACAATATATTTTTGAGAGGACCTTTCTGTTTATAAGCAGCTATTTGTTTGTATGCTGCACAATGAGCAATTCATGTAACTATTTTATCTCTACCCTAATTGTTCTTAAGGGGGGTGATGTCTTTTTTATTACCTTATCTCTATTTTACCTAAGTTGTAGCTTATTTTGGCCAGGTGCCTCTCTTTTTGGGCATTGTTTTTCCTAATTCGACTTCCTACCTACCATGCCAGATTACCAGGGTTTCTTAAGTTGTTTTCCACCTGTTCTACCTCTATCCTATGTTTGAGAACACTTATAGATATGCTAATTTGTGACACAGGTCCATACTACTATCTGATAGAAGCATTTACACAGGTAATGCAGTCCATTGACTCATTGATAGCCTTCAAAATGTTCACCATGTTTATTCTCTATGGGTTCCAAAATAGCAGCCTAGTCTTACATATATTGTAGGTGGTTTCCTATTTTACTTCCATCAGAACTGTGAAAGGAGATGGTTCCTCCTTACAAAACTTCCTCAAACTATTCCTTCTTAGTATGCACGCTTGGTATGCTTCTTTTGTTCTTGTGCAACAAGAATTTTACTATAGCAGATTCTATTTTCTGCCTGGCCGGAGCAAGTAATAAACTGGAATTCAGCAAAACCTTGAAATGTTCTCTTCTTAGTACACACTTTTTTGCATGTATCATAATTTACGGGTAAAATAGCTGCATCATAATTTGCAGGTATCACTATAGGGACTTCATTCAGCCATTAAAATTCTTCTTACAGGATCTGACACTATAACCTTTCTGCTAATGATTGGAAGTATATATCACTAAGCTACTGTTGAAAAAGATATGGCAGCCACAATCATTATTGTAAAAACAAGATGCCAAGGAAAATCATTAGCACCAGACCTCCACGGCAACCAGTCTGGTGCACACTGTCGAGCATACTTTTATTTTATTCTTGTATTTGTGCAGACAGACCAGTTTTTATAGGCCTGCAAAAACTACTGGAGGAGCCCATGTAATATATACTCCCTCCGTATCATATTTAGATGATGTTTTGGACAATGACACAGTCTTTAAAGTATAACTTTGACTTCATATTTTTGTAAAAATACTCATTACAAAGTGATATATTTATACTTTTATGAAGGTATTTTTCAAGACAAATCTATTCATATAGTTTTTATATTTTCAAATTCAACAACTTAGAAGTTATTTATGATTTATTTTCTCAATGTTTGACCCAAACCTTGTCCAAAACGTCATCTAAATCTGATACGGAGGGAGTACTTTTGTATTGATTTTTACCTCTTCATATTTGCTCAACAGCAAATTGTTAAAGTAATGCCCATTGCCCAACACCCCTTTTGCTCTTGGACAGACTGCATCAGGTAGAATTTAGAATTTGCTGAGAGCCCATGAACCTTTTTTAAACTATTAATAGTAGTGGAATGCAGTATGCTTCTTCAATGAATGGCTGGTTTGTGTGCTTTACTGTGAAAATTTTAACTTATCTTTTGTGGTGCTATACAAACTGAAATTATCAGGGGTCGTCACAAGATGAGTCACTATCTTCACTACTCAGTCAGGTGCTTGGGAGATGTAGCTACTCAGAGTGACGAAAACTGTGTAAGAATTCAGTGCCATTGGATAGTCTGGACAAATGAAGAAATTTTGATGCTATACTGTCCTGATGTATGTAGCGGATTATGTATGTGAACCTGAAAATAGGTGTGCATGATTTTTGTTGCAACTAGGATAAAAATAGCCTCTTTGTTAGCCTTTCTTACTCATATTATTAAATTGGTCTTCTGAGCATTTGTCAAATAATCTCAGTGACCCATCCATCATGTCGTTTTGTAAGAACCTATGAGGCTGTCCATATTCTTTAAAATTTATGAACTACTGTAACTTTAGTCTGTAAAATACATCAGTGTATACCTGTCATATACAGCTATGTATATATCTGGTTGGTACTACTATATAGCCTACAGATTGTCATGTAAAATATATATGAAACAGTTTGCTCGCTTAGGCGCGCAATGGCGCGCCAATTGCACTAGTCTGCTCAATAATGGGGGGCAGCGATTACCAACGGCTCCGAACAAGAATGGTGGTGGGTGGTCCGGAAGCGGCACCTCCTCCGGATGCACGACAGCTAATTGTTGCTTGGGCCTTGGGCCATGTAGCCCTAGTAACGGGCCGTGGTCTGTCGCTTCTATCTCCCGGATTCTAAAATTGTGCTCTCTCGCTTGCTTCTTGGCCGGCGCAGCCCTACTACACCAGAGTCCAGACAGGATGAAATAGTTTCACAAAAGATTTATATGCCCATTATAAATGGGTTTATATGATATACAAATTTGTCTTAATAAATGCTAATCCAGGGGTTAGTCTGGCATAGATTCCTAGGCCCATTTGCTAAAATTTACAACTCTCCCATAGCAAATGAAAATGGACAAAACATTTACCATTTTCTAAAATTTGTCCCTCATGTTTGGATTCATTTGCCAAAAAAATGGTAAAAAGTGTTATGGCAAATGTTTTGCACCTCAATCCAAACACTCTGAATGGAAGTCTGAAATCTTTCACATTTCAAGGACGACTGAACATCCTATGTGTCAAGATAATCCACAAATCAGCAAGTCATAGGCTCGTAGCCCTGTAGATTAGGCTAGAAAGATACCGAAGTGATCAGTGATGAATGAGAGGCAAAATTATGTGTCGTATTTTGCAGTTTTTGCTTATTAGATATCATGGTAGAACAATGTCACAATCAAATAACCTCCAAAATCATGATTTTTTTTTTTTTTGTCTAGTGACTTACAGCTTGTTATTAAGGATCATTTACACAACTTATTAAGGATAATTTATACACAGGAAATATCCTCAAAATATAGAGGTTCACCAATGCAAACTACCCAATGTAGATTTGGAAATTGGTGTGGCCAATATTAGTACTGTTTCAGCTGTCTAAGCTCCAAGTAAAAATACCTAGATCAAACGGCATAAAATTTAGTCCAGCTGTTCACAATATCTTATAGAACGCCTCCATTAAAAATCACCTCAGATGGATAAAATCAACAAAATCACATGACTTGTGACTTGCGACAGAGACCATACGGCTGGCTAGTGGGGTTTTTCTAGGATTAAGATAATCTTTTGCTATTTTTTCTCATTTTTGGGATTTTTGAGAATTGTATTCACTGCCGACTAGTGGCACAACATCATAGCCTGTTCCTAACCGGCGGTCATAACCATTCTTATCACCAATGACTTTTACTGCCGACGAGCCAAAACCGGCCGTAATAACCATTCTTATCACCACGGCCATTCTGTTGCAGTGGTATATAATTAATATTATTAGATAGACTGTTGGATTTATTTTTAGAAAATAAATGCTAGCAATATTTTGTACAAACCTAGTCAAATCTAGTAATATTTTATACAAACCGAGTCAAATCTAAAAAATTTGATTGACATGAATACCATAGTGACACTTATTTTGGGGTGAAGAGAGTTTTTATCAAACTCATACTTTTTATTTGAATCTATCACTACCGGATCCGCCTTCTTTGCCGAGTGTCTGGGACATTCGGCAAAGCCTATATTGCACTCGGCAAAGGTTTTACCGAGTGTTGCACTCGATCAGCAAAGGGCACACGGCAAAAAATTGATTGGCAAAGTCATCTTTGCCGAGTGCCTTTTATCGAACACTCGGCAAAATCTTTGTCGAGTGCCCGACACTTGGCAAAGACAGAAACGAAAAAAGCCAAAAAAATGATAGCAAAAAAAATTTTAATCGAGGGAGGGCCCCACTAGCCAGCGCCCGGTCGTCTCCGTCTTCGTCGCAAGTTGCGGCATTTTTTGCACAAAATTTGGGTGGCTACGTGGCAGGTGGGATTCGAACTCATGACTTTTTCCTCTCACAATGTGTCTATATTCAATTTTGGTTCTCCAAATATTATACAAAATTGAGTGAAAATTGCTTGTTTGAAGCTCTAAACGAATTTAATTAAAAACTTGTCAACTATAAAATTTTATAACTTTTTGAGATCTATGATTTTTATTTAATGAGTTTCTCTATCGGAGGTCGTTTACAAAATTTGAATTTTAAATTTAAGTAGATTTTGATGTAGTTTTGCATGACAAGATAAATTCAAATAAAAAATTGCCAATTACAAAGTTTCATAACTTTTTGAGATCTATAATTCTTATTTTGACTGTTTTTTTTTCTGAGATCGTTTTGAAAAATTCAAATCTAAGAAATTTTGACTGTACTTTTCATTAGCAAAATTAATTCAAATTTAAAAGTATTCAACTACAAAGTTATATAATTTCTCAAGACATACATCTTATTTGGTCATTTGGTTATCCGACATAGTGGTAGAAATATTGTTCATATATATCTCTCTTGTAGTTTCTACGAGAGAGATATGTAAGATTTGTGAATAAATTTAATTTTACTTTGTCAAATGATAAAATGATCAAAAGAAAAATTGTATATCTTAAGAAGTTATGTAACTTTATAGTTGAAAGTTTTTTCATTTAAGAGTATGACTCCAATGTGACATGATTCTTAAATAAGTTTTCGAGTGACAAGTAGTTTAGATGACTACACAACAATCTACAAACGCGGTACGGAGTGCGATTCTGAAGCACACATAATGGTACGGAGTGCGATTCTTGAATAAATCTTCAAGCCACAAATCATCTACGTGGGTGCACAACAAGATGAACACATACCATTTGATCAGATGAGGCCCTGCTATGCTACTACCATTAAGGATGTGCCTACTTTGTCTTCCATTTCGCTCTCATTATCTGAGCTTACCTCTTCTACTGTACTCCATATTTCCTCCGTATAGAAATTAGATGTCGTTTAGGATAGTGACACGGTCTTCAAAGTATAATTTTAACTTTACACTCTCTCCGTTCACTTATCTTCTTTATCTAAGCAAAAACTATTTATTCAAAAATCTCTTTCATATTAGCTTGGGATTTGCTTACATTTATTGTCTCTTTTGCTACTCATTGGTTGTTCCTTGCCTGTATTTATTACTCTTTTGCTGTTTATTTTCTTATCTCGTGATGATTAAATGCAAACTGAGTATTTTTATTTTGCTCTTTGGTCATTGTGCCAAAGGCTTAGATGAAGGAGATAAATGAAT
Source organism: Chrysopogon serrulatus (assembly GCA_015844335.1). Classification (NCBI taxonomy): domain Eukaryota; kingdom Viridiplantae; phylum Streptophyta; class Magnoliopsida; order Poales; family Poaceae; genus Chrysopogon; species Chrysopogon serrulatus. Next base: position 47,374 of record JADLZL010003264.1, on the reverse strand, counting down.
GGAGGGAGTATTTTTATAAAAATACTCATCACAAAGTAATATATTTATACTCCCTCCGTTTTTTTAATAAGTGTCACATTAGGTTTATACTAAGTCAAACATTGCAATCTTTGACTAACTATTTTTAAAAATTCTTATAGTTTCATCATATATGGATTATATATTATGATAGTGTTTCTCATGATAAATCTAAATATATAAATCTTATGACATAAAACTATATAATTTTTTTTAAAATCAAGGGTCAAAGATACACAAGTTTGACATATGATAAATTTAATGTGACACTTATTAAAAAATGGAGAGAGTACTTTTATGAAAGTATTTTTCAAGACAAATCTATTCATATGGTTTTTATATTTTAAAACTCAACAACTTAAAATTTATTATGATTTATATTCTATGTTTGATCTAAACTTTATTAAAACGATATCTAATTTCTATACTATACGGAGGGAGTATTTTGCTTCGTTTCCGGTGCTCACTACTCTTCGTATCCCAGGTTGAATTAATGCATGCGCTGCCCTCTTGTTTTCCATCAAGGAGCCGATGGGTTTGCATGGGAAAACGAACGGAGGCCGAGGATTAACGCGACCATCGTGATTAAATGAAAATGGAAACGCTTGAAGTCCTCCTTGTTGGTCACCGTGCCCGCCCGACATGTGAGACTTTTGACGGAGGGAGTAGTAGTCTTCTCTGCAGTAAAGTTTTTTTAAAAAAAAAGTCTTCTCTACAACAAGACACTGACAGTTGTGTCTCGTCACAACGAGACCCACCTGTCTACTTTGCATCAGTGTGAGCCGTTGTTTGTGAAAATGAAGAGAGCAGATCAGATGACCGCTTGGCCTCCGTTACACACTGAGTGTTGTTGGCCTTGGCCCTATAAATTGCAGCGCCGTGGCTTCTGTTTCTCAGAGCAGTAGATGCAGTAAAACCCTTGGGCTAATCAAACACCATCAGCCAGCACCTTCGTTCTTCCATGGCCACCACCACTTCTTGCATCCTCCAAGTCACTCCTTCCTATGCCGCCACACAGGGCAGTGAGTTCAACTTCCGTGGCCTGTATCTCTACCACACCTACAAAGGCCCTAACGTCAACCAGGCGGAAATCATAGTAAGACAAAAGTTTGGCACATTGGCCGTTAACAACTGGGTTATTCGTGATGGGCTCTCAGGTTCCGCTAAAGTCATTGCGCGTGCCCAGGGCCTGCATGTCAATGCCAGTGACTGGCATAGCTCCTTCAGCCTAATGTTCGAAGATGAAGGGTATGTATGCTCAATCTGGTCAACCATAGTTTGCAAGGTGTGTGGTGGTGTGAAATGGAATGGTGTTTCTTTCGGAATTACACTTTGATGATTCATTTGTTTTTATAGTATATTATTTATGTTTGATTACAAATATAACCATAATCTCATGTGTACCCATATGTTTTCCCATGTATCAACCTGCATTTTCATTGAGATGTTAGGTTTCTAATATTAACTGAATATATATGTACTAACATATGATGAGTGCAGGTTTAAGGGTTCCACACTTCAGGTGATGGGAGTACCAGTTGAAGGAGGTGAATGGGCTATCGTTGGGGGAACCGGACGCTTTGCTATGGCAACCGGTGTGATCAAGAAACGGGTGCACGAAAGAACTGGGGAGGGGAACATTATAGAGCTTACGATCCACGGATTCTGTCCACTGCTCAAGGGATCAACGGTACGACCTGGAATGAATATATCTTTGAGCTTTGCTGAAAAAACTATTAATCACAAGGGATGAATGGATACATTTAGTTTAGTTTAATTAACTGATTCATGCAGGGCATTATTGTTGCCACAAAGATTGGCCCATGGGGAGGAAACGGAGGGTCGGCTCGAGACATCACAGAGCCACCACAGCGCTTGGAGAGCATCACAATTAGCAGTGGTTCAGTTGTTGATTCCATTGCATTTTCTTATGTTGATCAAGCTGGTCAGAGGCACACTGCAGGTCCATGGGGTGGTCCTGGTGGAAATCCGAACACGGTAAGCTAGTACATGTAGATCTGCAGATCTCCCAGGGAGTAAACATGATCAAGATCTAATCTGACTATATGTTCTCGTACACAGATCGAGCTCTCGGACTCTGAGTTCGTGAAAGAAGTTTCTGGAACTTTTGCCATGCATGCAGGAGTAATCAATGTCATAAACTCAATCAAGCTTGTCACCAACGTGAAGACGTACGGTCCTTTCGGCCTGGAGAATGGGACCCCATTCAGTGTCCCTGTGCAGGGCAACAATGGTGTCGCCGGCTTCTTCGGGCGCAGTGGGAAGTTCCTGGATGCTATTGGTGTCTATGTGCATCCTTTCTGAACAGCAGCCAGCAACTCGCCGTCTGATTTCTTTCGGGCCTCGTGTTTAATTAGTTTTCATGCAATAATAATTGAGCCAGAGGGTTGTCAGTTTGTCACCATTCATGCTGATGGTCTAGCTCTGTCGTTGTGTGCTTCTGAAGTGACTAGTATGAGTGTTTAAGTCGTGTACTGGGTTGTGTTTGTGTGGTTTCTCGCATCCAAAATAATGCAGCTTGACACATGCTAATCCCACTATATTTAGTTTTATCTGGTACACCCATATCTGTAAACAGCAGCTGCAAATTATTCCACAATTTGTTCCGACCCTTTGTGGGAGGCAAGTATTATAAGAGGCTATAAAAAACATGTAAGCTGATGTGGAAGAGAAAAAAGAGAGAGAAGAGAGATATATAGGTTGTAAAAGGGGAAGAGGTGAAGTATAAGTGAGCTAACTGGCCGAGAAGTGAACTACAATTATTCATACAGCCAAGTGAAAGCTATATTATTAGTTCTACTCTAACTAGTGTCAAGTTACATTATCAGAGGCATGGACAGCTATCGTTGTAACCATCGAAGCTAGGAACTCGTTGCAAAGAAGAGAGTTCATCGAAAAAGAGAGTAACTATGAGAGAAACCAGTAAAGTATTATATTCATTTTAGCAAATATTATAATGCATGTTGAAGACCTAAAACGATTCCACTTTAAAAACTATAAACTAGAAAGTTTTAGATCTTTTCAAGTACTACAAAATTGGATGAGATTATTTCTCCATCCCAGATTATTTGAAAAAAAATAGAAAAATAATTTCAAAATAATTAATTTTAAAATAAAATTTATTGGCCTTACATAATTTGAAATAGATGGACAACCACAAAGTTTAATATCAGCATTGTTTAGGTCATTTCTCCACCCAAAGTACTATGAAAAAATAAAAATGAATTTCAAAAATATGAAAAGTTAAAATTGAATTTTTTTGCACTCCATAATTTTAAATGAAAAATTCTGACTACAAAGTTATTCTGATGTGTCTCTTTTATTGAGATCTATTCTCCATCCGAGGTCATTCCAAAAATTCAAAATAATTAAATTTTAAAAATAAAACCTTAAATGGTATTTTGGTGCACCAAATAAATTTAGATGGAAAAGTTGTCAATTATAAAGTTGTGTATATCTTTTCAAATATTATAAAATTTATCTTCATCAAACCTTACTTGAAAAGTTATGATTTTACTGTGTTCCAACTATTCTTTTAGAGTGGTCCAATTTGCCAACTGCAACTAAAATCTATTTCTAGAGATGGCTGCAATTCCAACCACCTCTAGAGAAAATGCCTCTGTTTGTAGGCAGGGGCGGAGCCATATAGAGCTCGGTGGGTGCGGCTGCATCCACAAAATTTTTAATAAACAGTGTTAAATGCTTATTTCTCACCATATATGCACCCACAAGTTTAAAACCCCTGCACCCACAATGTCAAGTGCACACCCTTCAGATTTGTTCTAGCTCCGCCACTGTTTGTAGGCCGGCAAGCCAACCTATAGACATCAAGTTCTAGAGGTGGTTTGGCTTTTGTGTCACCTCAAAAAAATATAGCCACCTGTAAGAATCGATTGCTAGAACTTCACTTCTAAAAATGCAATTTTGCCTAAACTTCTCTTGTCCATTATTGATGTTTAATTGAATTTCCGCTGCTCCTATATCAATGTGTGTATTTGCGGTGGTAAGGAAGGGCCTTGCTAAGATGAGAGGTGTCATCGTGCTGACCTCCATGTAAAAATGTTTTTTTTTTTTTGGTACCATTGAACTTGAACCTTAATTGCCGACGGTAAACAGCCCAAACATATTTTATACATCAGGTGTTCCAGGCTTCTATTTATTTATATATATGGCATCCACTGTAGGCTACTCCAACCCTGATGACACCAAAAGGTATATATAACTTCGCTTTTTGCAGCACTAGCACACAAATGGATTAGTTGCTAATTGCTATTCCACCATCTCTAGTTAGTTCATTATAAGCAAGTTCCTCTTCCTCATCAATCCCAAGCTCTGTAACAACCTACGCTCTCGCCTTTGATTTTCTAGCCATGAAAATCACGGTGCACTCATCCAAGTCCGTCAAGCCCATCTATGGCAGCAGCACCGCTTCCTTCGCCACCGCCGACTTCGTCCCGCTCACCGTGTTCGACAAGGTAACCATCGACGTACGTCTACGTCTCTCGCATATACTTCTTCCGGCCACCGGCGCCGCCGAGCTCCGCCATGGAGGCAGGGCTGGCCAAGGCTCTATCCGAGCACCGTGAGTGGGCCGACCGGCTCGGCGTCGACGCCGGCGCCAACCATGGCATTGTCCTCAACGACGCCGGCGCGCGGTTCGTCGAGGCGGCGGCCGACGTCGCGCTGGACAGCGTCATGCCGTGGGAGCCGACGCCAGAGACCACGGGCCTGCTGCACCCGAGCGCCGACGACGACGCCCCCTGACGAGCTGATGCTCCTCCAGTTCACGCGGTTCGCGTGCGGCTCGTTCGCCGTCGGCACCACCGCGCACCACCTGGTCGGCGACGGCCCTGCCGTGCGCAGCTTCGTCGTCGCTTGGGGCCAGGCCACGCGTGGCGCCGCCGTCGACCCTGCCCCGGTGCACGACCGCGTGTCCTTCTTCCTCCCCCGCGACCCGCCTCGGGTCGAGTTCGAGCACCGCGGCGCCGAGTTCAAGCGTCGCGGCGAGACGACAAGCAACGCCAGCACCGGCGCCGGTGGTCAGGTAGTGGTGGTTCACCGGGTGCGCTTCAGCCGCGAGATGATCTCGGAGCTCAGATCACGGGCATCCTCGTCGGCCGGCGGCACATCTCGTCCCTACACCACGCTGCAGTGCGTGGTGGCGCACCTGTGGCTGTGCATCACCAAGGCGCGCCGGATCGACGTCACCGACGGCAGCACAGCCACCGAACTGCAAATCGCCGTCAATGGGCGCGCGCGCATGCGCCGTCCGGAGTTGCCAGACGGGTACACCGGCAACGCCGTGCTGTGGGCGCGGCCGGCCGCCACGGCAGGGAATCTGGTGGCCATGCGGCTGGGTCACGTCGCGGAGCTTATACGCCGGGAGGTTTCCCGGATCGACGACGGCTACTTCAGGTCGTTCATCGACTTCGCGAGCTCCGGCGCGGTGGAGAAGGAGCAGCTGGTGCCGACGGCTGATCCTTCGGAGATGGTGAAAAGCCCACACGTCGCGGTGTACAGCGTGCTGGGGTCGCCGTTCCACGACGTCGACTTTGGTGCCGGCGAGCTCTTCTTCTTCTTGCCTGGTTACGTCCCGGTGGAGGGCCTGGTGGCCGTCGTTCTGCGACGACGGCGGCGTCGACGCCTATGTGTCTCTCTTCAGGCACAACGTGGACGACTTCAAGACCTGCTGCTATTCCCTGGCAGCAGCAGGAGAGGCACGCCTTTAGCATTTAGCCGTGCCAAGGATATCATTTCAGATCTTTTTCCTTGCTGGTTTGTTGAAGTAAAAATGATACTTTTTTTTAATTGGATTGGACTGGAATGACCACTTGATCTTGCATGTTCACACAACTGATAGACCCACACCTAAACAAATACAGCTTTGAATCTACCCATACTGACTACTGTCTTTTGTTGATAAAAATGTACGACGTTCGATTGGATGTGACCCAGCTCCGCCCAACAAACGCATTTAGGAAAAACAGTCCGTCATGGATCCGGACTCTATTCCACTGACTGATGATGAGGCCCATTTCTTGTTTAGTTATAGTTGAGTTTCCCTTTTTTTAGTCTATCTGGTTGCTCACAAAGTAACTTTCATGTTTTTTGTTTATTTATAGTTAAGTTCCTTTTTTTAGTCTATTTGATGGTAGCTCACAAAGCAGCTTTCATGCTGAATCAGTGAATCTAATAAGAGAACGTATCTAGTGCAAATTAACTTCCCATGAAAACCCGTGCAAACCACGGCAAAATTCATCTAAATTCATCAAAAAAAATCACACATGTAGATGATATGATGATACACAACCTTGCAAAATATCTTGTCTAAACTCGATTTTGTTTGCGAGATATAAAAATAAAAAATTTCTACCAAATCATTTGGACGGCTTTCTGGCTTAAAATTTATTATTTTTATATTTCACAAACGAATTCGAGTTTCGACAAAATATTTTGCAAGGTTGTGTATCATCATATCATCTATATTTGTGAATTGTTTGGTGAATAGATGACTTTTTACTGTGGTTTGCACGAGTTTTCATAGGAAGTTAATTTGCACTAGATACATTCCCATCTAATAAAGCCCCTGCTAAATACATATTGCATATAAATAATTGTGTACTCATTTTTATATTTGGTAGAGCTCACGATGTAGCTGTCTTGCCGAATCTAATAAATATATGTTGCATCTTACTATTACTAATAAGAGGCTCCAACAAAGGCTCCACGTTGATTTTCACGAGACGCCCTAGGAAAAAAATAAATGCTAGAAATTCTCATAGTAATCAGAAATATCTGGCCATCAAATATGGACTCTGGTAATCAGTAACCATTAGATTTAGACGTAGTTTATCTTTTAGAAAATTATCCACCTTTGCCATTATTATTATAGATAAAAAGAAGGAAAAAATAAATCTCTTATATTTTAAAATCTACGTATAACAAACTGTTTTTCTCAATCACTAAGCGGAAAGCATCGTCCCAATTCATCTGCTTGATCACGAGATGTTCCAATGGAGGAGGAAAGAAAGAGGACGCCTCCTCAAGATGGCTGCACGCGGCACCCGCGTGCCGCCGGTCAGCTGACTTGCAGTAACGCCGCCGAGCTAGTGTGCATGTTGCCTGCACTTCGATGACGAAACTGCGGTGGAGGGGATGTATACGAGCTCGAGGCAGCCACCAGGAGCCATCTACCAAGATGAAGGGCGTACGGCCGGCAAGCCACATGCACACTTGACGGCCGCGGTGTTCGTGCTATGCAGTGGCGAATCTAGAATAAACTGGCATCGGGGTCGGCCTAGACTTAGAGTTGTAACTATATAGTTGATAATATTTTAACACTATGTATAAAAATATATATTGCAAACAATAATCACTACTGGAAACAGGAGATTTGCCGAGTGTCAACGGCACTCGGCAAACCTAGAAAACACTCGGCAAACGGTTTGCCGAGTGTTTTTAAAAAAACTGGCAAAGAGCACACGGTGAAAAAATTGCCAACAATGAGAGATTTGCCGAGTGTCTCGGCAAATCGTTTGCCGAGTGTCAAACACTCGGCAAAGACACAAACGGACTCCCAATGGCAACGGCGGGTTTGCCGAGTGTCGGGCGGCCGACACTCGGCAAATCTCCTCGGTTGCCGAGTGTTTTTTCAAAAACACTCGGCAAATCTCTTCGGTTTGCCGAGTGTTTTCTAAAAACACCCGGCAAACCATGGAGATTTGCCGAGTGTTTTCCAAAAACACTCGGCAAATTATGGTCGATTTGCCGAGTGTTTTTTAAAAACACTCGGCAAACCTTGTTCCCTGTGTGCACATGCATATGGTAGATTTGCCGAGTGTTTTTAAGAAAATACTCGCAAATCGACCATGCAAAGGCGCTTTTTTTTTTTTCCATTCTATCCACATATCACACATATATGTCACATATCACACACATATATATCACATATCACACATATATATCACATATCACAAACATATATCACATATCACACACATATAGTACCATCATCACATATCTCACAAAACCAACACACAAACAAGTCCACAAGTAGTCCGTCACACTCACAAGTCCATGAAATATCTCGAGAACAAACACAAGTGCTCACAAGTCACAGGTCCATCACAACCATAAGTCCGAAAGAAAATAACAATAAGAATCATGGCGACGGCCCGAGGTTAGAAGGCCCTATGTGAGATCCTCCCGGCGACTCTCCAAAAACACGAGGCCCATCATTCGATCCCGCCGATGGAGGCTGCACAAAAGAGAAGATGTTGCATGTGTGACTAAAATTAAATCATACAAGACTAAAGTATCTGTTGGCCACTAGGTTGTAAGTATTGTAGTTATTTGACCCTAAGCGTAAATGTATAAACCAAAATGGGAATATACTCACTGGAGTAAAGTGTAGCTGAGGTGGGACCGGGACCATAAGTGGAGGTGGAGCGAGGAGCATCTGAGGCAGAGGCGGTGCACCCTCAATGCCTCCCCCAAGGCTTTGCATGTATCGAACCATCTCCGCCATCCTCGCCTCCATCTGCCTCGTCCGTTCTTCATGGGCTGCCCGCTCGGTGGCTCGCTCCTTGTCCACCCTCCGCTGGTACTCCTCCCGCTGCCTCCTCTCTTCTTCCAGCGCCGCCTACAAAATTGAACCCACATGTTAATATTATAGAGGTAAGGTATGATTAAATTAATGAACGACAAATACAAGACAAAGAACCTCGAGTGTGTTCACCCGGTGCTGTGTAGGGCTAGGCCTAGGTCGTATGGCCGGGGCCCCGCTCGTACTTCTTGCTCGAATCTGGAAGAGGTTGGGCATAGAAGCTGTGTCGATCACGCCGTCGCCCAACCAGTACCGCCCATGATTCTTGCCTCCTCCTACCCTCATGACAATTTCTGTATCAAGGTCATGGGTGCTCGGATCGTAATCTGGGCCATGTACTTCCCTTGCCATCGACGTGTACTCGGTGAGGCAGCTGTGGATGCTCGGATTGGTATACGCCTCCGGCGGGTCATCTGGGTTGTAGCTGACGTCGGACTTAGCCTTGCCCTTATGTGCCATGGAGTATGCCATGAACTCGGTGCAAGGCTGGCCCTGTGTGCGCGTTCGACTGCAACCAAATTAACAAGATTATTAGAATACATGTTTTATTACACTTTAGAGTACATAAACAAATTTGCATACCCATGTTTGCGCGTATCCTCTGAGGCTACGGCTTCCTTGGTGGTGTGCTGGACCTTGCATCTGAAGACGCCGCTCCCGACAAGTGTTGTGCTGGTCCACCCACCCCTCGCTGCACCACTTGTTCACTATTGCTTCCCAAAGAATCTCGGTGCGTGGAGCACCAACTCGAACGGCCTACACGTCAACAAGTAAGAAATATAAGAAGATGAAATTAATCATACTTAATCTTAAAAGAATGATACCTTTAGGTACTGGTCCCGGGTCAAGAAAATATTTCTTGCTTCTGCTTTGGTGACCGTCCTGTTTTCAAACCACGCACAATAGTTTATGATAACCTGGGTGCGCGACTCGTAATGCATGTCATGCACGAGCTTCTTACAGGCCTGGATAGCCACCCGATCCGCCAATTCATCCATTCCTGGCTCGCATCTGTAGAAATCCTGCATATTGAGTAAAATATTATAAATGCTTTCATTATTGGAAGAAAGGGTAACAGATGTGATGTATTGAACTATGTAGTGCAAGAAGTACTTACCCACAGCTCGACCCTGATCCGCTGTGCGTTGTTGTCAAACACCCGGCCACGAAGATCTGCTTCATCGGTGGCCGACTCGTAGTGCTTCCACGTGTAGGCCGGCTCCATCACTCCACCGTGCAAGACCAAGCCAGGGAAGTGCTCCCTCACAAGAAGTTCCAGGATGCCATTCACCGGGCGTTGGTAACTACCTGTAACCTCTACGATCGTCCAAGACCTGCCCACATGACTCAGAATAATATTAGTTTCTATTGATGTTATGAACATATAATACGCAAAAGGAATCGGTCTCTGAGGGAGGCCCACATCTTAAGTTACTTACTTTTGGGGTTCAGGACGAACCAATGGATGTCTGGCAACAGGAATCGGTCTCTGAGGGAGGCTCGCCGGTCCTCGCAGGTACACAGCCGGCACACCTGAGCTAGCGGAGCCCTCTCCTCCCTCCTCTCCCTCTTCCTCCTCCTCCTCCTCGTCCCTCTCCTCCTCCTGCACCGGCTGCTCCTCCTGCACCTGCTGCTCCTTGTCCTCGTCCCTCTCCTGCTCGTCATGTGGCGGCACGGTGACAGGCGAGGGCTCTCTCCTCCTCCTACCCCTCCTGCTCCTGCTCCTGCTGCTCGACCCTCCAGTTACTTCTTCGTAGAGCGACCGCACGTTCCTCATACCGCCCACCATCTTCACTCAATCCCCTGCAAATAATTAAAGTAGACCAATTAGCACAAATGAACAAGTACTTTGAAATAGATGCATAATAAAAATATAATAATAATAGAAATATTACATGTATATTAGAAATATTCTTCTTGATCAGGGTTAGCTGGATCATAACTCTCATCATCACTATCCACCAAGTCGAATTGTTGGTTAAGAAAGTCTAAGTCCGGAGGAGGAATGTTGTCTTCATTTTCTAAATGCAATCGTTCTAGCATTTGTAAGTCCTTCGCATTAACCACCTCCTCTCCTCCATTCTCGTCCGCAACCCACTCGTTGTCTACCTCCATCTCGATCGCTCCGGTTAAGTCTATCTCGAACCTTCCTTCTAGCCCCTCTTCTTGATATAACTCTCCATCATATGTGATTGGGTTAATTAAGTTGTAGTCTTCATCGTTGGGGACCGGTATTCTACCGTGCGATGATACCTTGTGCACAATATCCCACCCCTTACGATGCTCTTTGGTTTTGCATGCATATGGGAGATAATAAACTTGCGTAGCTTGTTGGGCCACAATATAGACATCGTCTCCGGGTAAAACGGAATCTTGTCGAATTTCGACTAGCCCAAGATTAGCATGTGTCCGTCTAGTTACTGCAGGATCAAACCAATGACACTTGAATACAATAGGAGTTAGAGGTTTGCAACCTCTAAAATTGAGTTCGTATATCTCTTCAATTCTTCCATAATACTCGACATTATCAAGGCCGGGTGTAAAAACTCCAGAACATGTGGTCCTTCAATTCTCCTTGTCATAGCTTGATGTACGAAAACGGTAACCATTCATGTCATAACCGGTAAATGACCTGACCCTATATTCAAAGCCATTACCAACCTGTCTCAACTCGGCACTCATTGTCACATCACTTTGGGCCTGCAGAATGGAGTAGGTTAGATCGTTCTATTATTCGGACATGCATGCAACTTGCAATGTGGAAATACCTAAGAAGGGTACCTTGTTTTGGAACCAAGAAATGAAATCAGGCATTCCACCTCCCGCCCCATTTCGAAGAATGGCATCACACTCCTGCGGGGTAGGTTCACCCATTGATTCATTTCTGAATTGATCAAGAAATTCCCTATGCCAACGAGAAACAACAGGGTTTGTCAACACATACAACATGACGAAAGTTCATGAGTATGGATCCTATTCGGTGAGAACTTACCGCAAATACGGCTCCACTTTATCAAGGTTGGTCAATAGATACAGCATGATATTGCGCCACTTGTCAGGTCTCAAGGACTTGTTGGTCGATGCACTTGCGCTTCCGAGTTGCCCTTTGAAAAGGCTAAGGTTCGACTCATTCTCGTCAGCATTGTAACGACCGGGTGGATTATGCACGCTAGGGAGCTTGTCACCATAGTATGTCGTTGTGAGGTTTGATACCTCCTCAAGAACGTATGCCTCCGCCATGGACGCCTCGATTTGATTTTTTTTCTACATTTCTTTCGGAGAACCTTTAAATATCTCTCCACTGGAAAGCACCAACGGAATTGCACGGGCCCCCTAATCGTGCCTCGGTAGGAAGGTGCACAATCAAGTGCTGCATCGGATTGAAGAAGCCGGGGGGAAAGATCTTCTCCAACTTACAGAGCAACACAGGGGCCATTTGTTCCAAGTCTTCAACCACCTTACGAGATAACTCCTTCGCACAGAGCCGTCGGAAGAAATAGCTCAACTCTGCCAGCACTAACCACACATGCTCAGGGACATAGCCTCGAACCATGGCCGGAAGAAGCCGCTCAATTCATATGTGGTAGTCATGACTCTTCATCCCTAAGACTTTTAGAGTATCTAATTTGACCCCCCTCCTCAGATTTGCTACATAGCCATAAGGTAACGTCAATGACTGGATCCATTCCAGCACTTCCCTCCTCTGGGGCTTCTTCAGGACGAAATCGACATCTAGCTTTGTCCAGTTCTTGCCATGTCTAGGAGGTCTCATTTCTTGCTTTGGTCTATCGCATAACGTTGCTAGATCCACTCTAGCCTTAATGTTGTCCTTTGTCTTATCAGTTTCCATCAGTGTTGCCCAAAGTGCCTCGGTAATATTCTTCTCAGTGTGCATTACATTAAGGTTGTGTGGAAGGAGCAGATCATCATAATAGGGGAGCCGAGTCAAGCCGGACTTATGAGTCCACATATGTTGCTCACCATATCCCACAAATCGATGTGGACCTTTGCCGTCATTGACCACGAGAGCATCTATCTGAGCATGAACCTCGGCACTAGTCCTCATTGGTGGTGCTTCCTCTGTCGCTACGACACCTTTCGTAAAATTCTTGATGTCTTGTCTGAATGGATGGGAAGGAGGTAGGAATTGCCGATGCTTGTCGAACAACAAGAACTTGCCGCCCTTTTGCAACCAAATGAACCTCACAGCCTCCTTGCATATCAGACATGGGTACTTCCCGTGAACACACCAGGCTGCAAACATCCCATACGCCATGAAGTCGTGTAGGGAGTACTGGTACCACACATACATTTTTTTCGTAGCTCGGTCGTATGTCCATACGCCATGCACCCAAGCATCGATCAATTCATCAATCAGAGGCTCCATAAGCACACCCATATTATTCCCCGGATGCCCTGGAATTATCAAGGACAAGAATACGTACTTGCTTTGGAAGCATACGCCAGGGGAAAGATTCAGGGCGATAACAAAAACGGGCCAACATGAGTATGGAGCAGCCATCATTCCAAAAGGATTGAACCCATTCATTGCCAACGCAACACATACATTTCGAGCCTCTTTTGCTTTCTCTTTGTGCTTGCCATCAAAGTGAATCCATGCCTCACCATCGGATGCATGTACCACCTTGTCAGGATTGTATCGTTTGCTGTTTTTGTGCCATGTCATCTGTTTAGCAGACTCCTCGGTCATGTATAGCCGTTGGATCCACGGTATGAAGGGAAGGTGCCTCACCTAAGTTACGGGGATCGCAAGCTGCCTCTTCTGTCCTTCACTAGTTTCTACCTCCAGGAACCTAGAAGACTTACACTTCGGACAGTATTTTGCGTCCGCGTGTTCTTTCCTAAACAGGACACACCCATTCAGACAAGCATCTATCTGGTCATACGGCATCTTTAGTGCACGAAATAGCTTCTGTGACTCGTACATGTTCTTGGGCATAATGTGACCCTCTGGAAGTATGGTACCAATAACTATCAGTGGAGTATCGAAGGCGTCTCGATCCAAGCTATATTGGGACTTGAACGCCATCAAGCGTCCAATGGCATCTAGTTGAGACACCGTCGTGTGGCCATGAAGGGGTTTCTGTGCCGCGTCTAACATATCGTAGAACGCTTTCGCACTTACCTCTGGCTCCTCCTCCAGACGTTCTTCATTGAAGTGTGCTTCGTGATAGTCATTTAACATGTCTCCTACCCCCGCATCATCATCATAGTCATCTAGGCGGGGTCCGACCACCTCCTCTCTCACCCGATCGGCTTCACCATGCATGTACCACCGGGTATAGTTTGCCATATATCCATACTTCCATAGATGGTGCCCCAGAGCCCTCTTATATTGTCTTTTTCTATTTGCACACTTACTGCAAGGACACCAAATTGCATTCGCTCCTTCAGCAAGGCCAAATGCCCGTTCTATGAAAGCATCGGTCTTCAATGTCCACTCATCAGTTGGCACCTCCCCTCTTCGCCAGCCCGAATACATCCACTCTCGGTCATCCATCCTCTAACATATGTATCAGCGAGTAATGTAACAACCCAGTTTATGCAAGGTGGTTCCTACCAACTAATAGGTGAGGATAGGTCCTAATCCCACCCGAGGATGCATAGATGGGGTTAGTTTCCATGTTCTGCTTTGGACCGGAGACGGAGTTTCGGCAGCACCTCCCCGCTGTTCTCCAAATACACATCCCAGTAGGGAGTGTGTGTATCCGAGAACAACAAGAAGGTGCTGCCGAAACTCCATCTCCGGTCCAAAGCAGAACATGGAAACTAATTAAGCCCATCTACGCATCCTTGGGCTGTCCAAAAAACGTGTACAATCCAAAACAGATATGGTTAGAGATATGCGATGACCTGCATAGCATATCTCAAACCCTATCTCTTTCGAATGGGAGACGCCTAACTGGTTTACATGACGCATGACCATGCTAAGGAAAGAGAGGTTATACCTTGGGTGGCGGTGTAGTCAGGCTAGCGGGGCCGTGGCGGGTCGCTGCAGTGGCGAGGCGATGCGGTGGAGGCCGACCCGCACCGCCGAGGGAGACGATCAGGGTCGCCGAGAATCACCGACTCACCTCCAATGGGATCTTCTCTGCAAAAACAAAAGACAATCAATAAAAAATTTCGGCAGCACCTCCCCTACATGGGGAGGTATTCAAAACCTGCAAGAAACAACGGCGCGATGGCCGACAACCACTTAACAATGGAATACACATCGACACGCCAAGGACGGAGATCCGATGTACCGAGCAACACTTCTACTACTAGTGCTACTAATACTACTACTACTTCCACTACTTCTAGTAGTACCACTTCTAGTACTACTACTTCATGGCCACACAACTTCTACTACTACTACACTAGCACTACGACACTTCTAGTACTACCACTAATTAGCCTGAAATCATGAAAAAGAGCATTCTTACCACGCCAACGACGACCGTCCTCCCCTTCTTCTCCCCCATCCTGTCCTCCCCTCCTCCCTACTCCTCCTCCCGTCCACACCTCCTCCCCTGCACGGGCCACCAAGGAACGGCAGCCCAACCGCAAGGGCAAGGCGGCACAGCCCCTAGGGGCGGGCTGGGCCGGGGCTGCCCGGCCGCCGGGGCGGTGGCCCTCCCGCACCGGCCGGCAGGGCAAGCCGCCGGGCCGGCCGGGCGGCCGGGGCGTGGCCCCGCCCCGTGCTGCACCGGGCCGGAGGGGCCGGGCCGGCCTGAAGGGAGGTGGCCGGCCGGGCAGGGGCACCAGCGGGCAGCCATGCGGGCTGGCTGGGCGGGCAAAGGCCGGGGAGGGGGGGCCAGCCCGGCCGGCCGAGGCGAGGATGGCCGGGTCGGGTGGTTTATGAGGGCCTGGCCCGGCTGGTCCGCCGGCCGTGAGGTGGCCGCCTGCCGCGGCATGATGGCCGGCCGGCCGGGCTAGCCGGCCACCCAGGCAGAGGCGGCGGCCCGCGGGGTGGCGAGGGAGGGCGGCCTGGCCCGCGGCTATGGCCGGCCAGAGGCGGCCGCCCGGCCGCGGGTCGCCGCCGGGCTAGCCGGGCGTAGCCCGGCCGGGAGGGGCAGCCCGCCGCGGAGCTGTGCCGGCCGGTGGAGAGGGTGGGCGACCAGCCGGTGGTGGCTGCCCGGCCGTGGTGCTCTGCAGCGGCCCGGGGCGAGGCGGTGGACGGCGCCGCCGGCGCGAGAGCACCTGGCCGCTATGTGTGAGTGAGTGTGCGGTGTGTGTGAGTGAGTGTGCGCCGTGGAGCAGCCGGGATAAGGTGGCGGTTTGCCGAGTGCCCGGATCCGCACTCGACAAACCATTTTTTTTTTCATTTTTAAAGTTTGCCGAGTGTCAAGGGAAAACACCCGGCAAACCTAGGTATTTTGCCGATTGTTTTCCAGAGACACTCGGCAAACTTTTTTTGTTTTTTGCTTTCAAATTTTTTTGGTGCACTTGTATATTACTGGGGGCACTATATTTGTTTTTGTACCTTTTTTGAAACTATTTAATATATAATGTTCCTTTATTTCATTAATTTAAATTATTTTCGGTAAAGGAAGTTTGCACTACAGGTGCATCCGATAATTGAATTTAAACGATGAAAAAATGGTATTCATATTACTAAGTCTAATTTGTGGCCGCATCCAGAGATAGAGCCGAAATTTCAAACTTCTTATTCATGTAACACATGCGGGCAATATGCGTGAAACGGTTTTTAAAATTCTATAAATTGCAAATAAAGTCTAAAAATCATGAAACTTGGCGAGATGTCTTCATATCATATGCAGAGGCTATGCAAAAAAATTGGGAAGCTTTCGTGGACATTGGCTTAGAAGATGTTTGGAAACCCAAGAAACAACGATGATGTTTCATGATTTCATGTGACGCCTGTATGGGGTTTCTAAGCGATAGCGTGTACACGTACTCGAAATCTTTTCAAATTATTTTCATAGTCTCTGCCTATGATATGAAGACATCTCGCCAAGTTTCATGATTTTTAGACTTTATTTGCATTTAATAGAATTTTAAAAACCGTTGCACGCATATTGCCCGTACGTGTTACGTGAATAAGGTGTTTGAACTTTTGAGTCTCTCTCTGGATACGGCCTCAAATTGAACACAGTTATATGAATATTATTTTTCCAACCATAAAATTCAACTATCGGATGCACTTACAGTGCAAACTACCTTTACATGAAAAAATTCAAATAAATAGAATAAAGGAACAATATATAGTAAAAAGTTCGAGAAAATGTCCAAAATCAAATATAGTGCCCACAATACTATACAAGTACAGCAGAAAAATTTTGAAAGCCAAAATCAAAAAAAAAAATTAGTTTGCCGAGTGTCTAGGAAATACACTCGACAAGTTTGCCGAGTGTCTCTCCTTGACACTCGGCAAACCGTTAACGGCGTCACCCCCGTCCATGTTTGTCGAGTGCAATAGTTTGCTGAGTGTCTGACACTTGGCAAAAGGGTGATATGCCGAGTGCAATAGTTTGCCGAGTGTCAGACACTCGGCAAACCCCTGGTTTGCCGAGTGTATTTTTATGCCGAGTGCCCGACAAAAAACACTCAGCAAACCGTATGACACTCGGCATCGAGCCGGTTTCCAGTAGTGAATAATCCATATAGAGATAAATGTATCTATAAATAATGTGACAAAAATGTTAATAATAGTGTGCACCTCTTATAATTTCACCTTGTGTGTACCGTCATTCATATTCTGAAAATGAACTATGATTGTTGGTGGTGGTCTAAAAGGACCTCTAATCAAATACTTGGGCCTTATCTCATTTTGTAGTTTTTCGCCAATATAATCTGAAATTTTCCTTCTATCCGCCAGATCATACGGAAGCTCATCCAAATTTACCTCATGCCGTGAGATCCGCGAAGAATGTTGAGCTATATTGTTGGTGTTTGTTGTATTTGCATGTCTTCTTGAAGTTCCTCTGTCAATATTCTTCCTTCCATCTCCGGAGGTGCCTCCATCAACATTTTCACTCTCACTTGCTAGGGTTAATTTCCTTTTTAAAAAGCGATCCATCGTGGTTTGATTGCCTACAAAATTATTCAATCAATAAAATTAAACACACAAGTACATATTGAGTGTACAATTAGCTATACTAGTACTTTGATTAAAAAGTCACTAATTTACTTATGTGCCATGTTTGCTGCAAGAGAAATTGACGTTAGATCTCCTTTGGATTATATTGTACATAAACCTAAAAAAGATCAAAAGCAATAAGCTGCCAGCATCTCACAATTATAGATTGAAGATTTGGGGAATAAACAGGGTTAGAGGAAGAGGGATTCTGTACCAAATCTAAATGAACTGAGCATCGGCGGACGGTAGCCGTGGCTGGCGGAGCGAGGTAAATGCTGTAAGAGCATCTCCAAGAGAGTGCCAAAATTCACTTGGTAAATCTTGTGATTTGGCAACTCTCTAAAATATATAGCTAAGTGAAAAAAGAGTTCCTCTCCAATAGCTTAGCATAATTCACTTACCAAACACAGATAAACTTATATCAGAAACCTCGAGACAGAAATAAAATTATGTTTATATCCTTCCACCTCTTGAAAACTTACATCAGGAACCCTGAAGCAAAAACAAAATTGGTTTTTCACCCTTCCACCTCTTCTAAAAACTCGATAGCAAGTCGCGTCCGCGCGCAGATATATCCACGTGCGGGAGGAAAGAATAGCAACTTGGAATAAATAAGCAGTTGATTTGAGGAGTTGTTGGAGAGGGGTTTTTTTTTTTATGATTTTGCCAAAAAAATAAGAATAGCAAGTTGAAATACTAAATTGTTGGAGATGCTCTAAGGCCACGACCAGAGTCGCAGAAGTTGGAAGAAGGTCAAAAGGAGGGAGATGAATCACCGAGAGTTTCTGCGTTATTCTGGGGCAGGCCACCGGCATCTATTGGAATCAATAGGCTCTAATTGGGCTGCCTATTAGAGTTGCGATTACGAAATCGTCTTTTGACCGAGAGTTTGCTGGCTGATGGGGTCATCTTTTTCTTAACGGGTGAAGGCTGGTGGAAACTTACACGTACAAGGTGTGATTAGGAAGTCGTCGGGGTCAGCTGACCCCGTCCGTGCTGTGCCATCGTCTATACAGAAGGGCATGCTTGGGCAAGGGCGCCATAGGATCTAAGGGTCTGCTTGGTTCATATCCAAATTTTGTTATATTAAAGATTTGGCAATCCAAAAATTAGGCAAAAAACTTATCATAGATTTGGCAAGTCAGATGTGAGGATTTGGCTAGTTTTGGTAGCCAACCAAGTGCTAGCTAAAATTATGGCTTGCCAAATTTTTGGTATGGCAAATTTTAGATGTGAATCAATTAAGCTCTAAACTGAGAGTGTGGCGAAAACGAGCACAGCACCTCATCTTTGATCACATCTTTTATCTCCACATATGCACATAAGCTGGCTGCATGGCGTGAATGCCAGGGCCTCGGCTTCCGTCTTGGCTCTCCATCATTGGCGTACAGAGCCTTCTATTTGATCGGCTGTGGAAGATTCGAGCGGACTTTGGGTAGGTCATGCGTGAGCCAGACACTTTGGGACGAGATGGAGAGGATGGACGGCAAGCAGACCGAGATGATGCCCGCCTACCGGTAGGATCAATCAGCGTCCAGATGCACGCAATCAAAAGGACACAATCGAGAGAAACTCTACATCTATATGAACAAACCACTGCATAGGGAGATGTCGAGACAAGTGCGAATGCCATCAACAATGGCTCCTACCCCAGTGATGCCACCGCATCAAGAGGCAACAGTAATCTGACTACCTGCCATCTGACACTGATAAGACAGGCAAATACCAAATATGCCGGCAAGCATCGACGCGCAAGGCAACCTTACCTACGAAACACAAACGAGGAAGGTGACACTGCACCAACTATGTGCCGGTGGACACCGACTCCATCTACTTCGACACTACACCAGTCGGAGCTAATGTGATGACGATGTGGGCCGGCAGATTGACATTCCATTTGCGCCAAGCCAACTTCACCGACTTCAACAGGCATGCAACACTCGACACCGACAAGATGGACCACATCTGTGCCCCAGCCACTAACAAAAATAGCCTAAACGTGGTAATAATTTCCATCATGCACTTGAGTGTACACATGGAGGAAGCCGACATCCGGCCGTGCACCAAACACCACCATTGCGACCATGCAACACCAACATCTGGCCGCATCAAGGTGAAGGAAGGATCGGTGTGTGCTAGCATCATGGGGATGATGAGATCTACGCCAATAGATAGATGGAAGGCAGGAACATGCAGATCACTGGTGCCATAACATCCAGCGTCCACGGTATCTACATCAACGCTTCCACTAGCTATACTTTTGGACTAAAGGTATGACCATCTTGCTAGATCCTATAATTACAATTACAATTTAATTTAATTTATCTCATGCGACCTACAAGATACTATCCTTATTGACCATTACGTATAATTTTAATTTTAATTTTAATTTTAATTTTAATTTTAATTTTAATCTCCTTGATTACTTCACACAAATAAGTCTTAATATAATCCTTATTTATCATTAAGTATAATTTTTATGAACTTAATAATAATGTCACTAAATTACTTTGAATTATATGCTAATAATGCTAACTAAGAAATTAGAAGACATTCGTGGAGTTAGCACATGCCTATATGGAAAAATTCAAACCTCCACAATTTTAAACCTCCACAATTATAAAAGATAATTAAATAAATTCAATAATATCTTTTTTTTTTTATAAATTCCATCCATATCATTATGGCAGATAATGCTTTGACACATAAGTTTGCATTCAAATTTACCCATACATGACATTATGAAAGATAATATAAAGTAATATAGACCTATATAATTTATACCTAATATAAGATATTACGAACAATAATAATTTAGCATCCATACTTTAAAACTTACAATAGTATAAATATTTACTTTTATAAGCTTATCAACCGTGCAAATATATCCTTACCAAACCACATGTTAATGACACTTACAGTTCACTTTAAGTTGTATTAACATGACAGTGAATTTTGTAAGTCGTTGTCTTTAAAAAAGTTTGAACATTTCAGTTGAAACATTGTATCATATGAATATTAGTAACTCAATTTCAACTTTAAAAATTATTTGTTTAATGAAACAATACTGATATGATAACACAACAAATGCAACATATTCTTTTAATAAAATAACTATTTATGAAACTGTCAAAACTAAGAGAGTAGCCTATGACCTACAATATTTCTTTAAAAAAATTTGAAGAAATGATACAATAATAATTAGAATTCAAAATTAATACACAACAACTACATCAAAACCTAAAGGTTGAAGTATAGGTTTTCATGATATATCACATAAAGGGATGAAATAAGAATTTATACACTTTAAGTTTATTTATGTTTCAACTAAATACATATATTGCTAAAAAAGATTAATTGTAGAAATTATTATCACGAAACCGCTCAAAATACAAAGAGAGATCCTAAAGTTCTTAGAAAAATCTAAAACATTTTGCCATCAAATCGGTAGACTATAATCACCATTATAGATAATAGTTATTGTATATGAGGAACTAATAAACTTAAAATTTTGGGGAAAAGAATTAAAAACATCAAAATATGGACTACGAGCACGGGTTGGTGAACTAGTACGAAGTAACTAGAGTTGATGTCAACCAAGTGACTTGGGGAATAATTAGGCTAAATTGGTAACAAAAATTAAAAGTTACCAAACATCATGTCTCTCTAGAAGAGTGGTTCGCGAGCTATAGCGCTTCCACCAGAGTTACAGATGGTTTCTTACGTAGTACTAGTGATCTCTTATTCCTCTCAACGAACGATATTATTTGAGGCGGCTGGTATGAACGACGTGGCTGACGCTCCATCTTCAGATGAGGTTTCTTCGGATGCTTGACACACTGTTGCTGGACTGCTTCAACGAGTTCGTCATCAAAGGATCCCAGAAGCCATACTTGCTTGAGGGAAACCAGGTGCTCTAGCCCAGAAATCTGCATCTCTGAACCTTGAAGGCAGTGGATCTTGAGCTGCTCAAGCTTCTCCATCGCTCGCTTGTGGAACATTACATGCAACTTGGATTTGCAGGCAATCTCGAGGACCTGGAGTTTGGCTGAAAAGGCTATCGAATTGGAGCCCACCATCTTCAACATCGTTGACTCGAAGGCGTAGAGTCCGCAGACTTGGTAAGTTCCCGAGCACCTTTAAGTCCGGTGCACCGAACTGTGTGGACGGCTGCAATGTCAGCTTTGCGACATTAACAAGTTCCGTGATGTTCTGGTGCAGTTGGCCGACATGGCCGTACATCATCAGGCTCCGTAGGCTTTTGGGAAGATTCGGGAAGATGTTCTTCAAGGGAAGAGCATGGTTGACCTTCATGAACTGTAGTGTCAATGATTCCAAATGAACGGCGTTCCTTAATCTTTTCCATAAGGACCGTTGTGTATGTTTCTCGCTGATGCCAGTGACCTCGAGTTTCTTCAATTGGGGAAGGGAAAGGATCCCATCCAGAATGCGGCCCCCGCCTGCGGTATTTACACAGACGGTACCCAGGGTTTGCAAGGCTTCCAGTCTCTTAATCCCTGTAGGTACCACAACACCACGGCTGCTAGAGCCAACAACAGGTCCACCACTACCACATCTGAGTGACATCGATCCCTCCTCCGCATCAGATGCCCATGCAACGGTGGTACCTGCACGAATGCACTGCAGCTTCCTTATCCCTGTGATGAATTGTGGCAGCCTGATAATGAAGGTGTCTCTGATGTCCAGAGTTTGCAGCTGCAACAGGTCACCCACAGATTCTGGCAGCTTAGAGATATCCTTCTGTCCTCTTAGGGAGAGGAACTTGAGACGTGGTGGCAGCTCCTCAATCTCTTCGAAGTCCGAAGCAGGATCAATTACTGCATTCTCTAGATCCAGCACCCGAAGCACCTTCATCCTGTCAGAGACGTAGAATGGCTTAAACCACCTATTAAACACTGTTAGAGACCGTAGCTGTACCAAGTCCATACCATCCAACGCAACCTGATCTATTTCCCATGTGCTCCCGATGGCTAGGTGCTGCCCTACGCCTTCTGTGGTCAGATGGCCATGCCCCTGCTTCTCCAGTGTAGAGACTTGCACCGGAAAGAAAATGGTCTCTTCCACAGGACGTGACATGATGTACTCACGGAAGAAACAGTTAACTTGGTACCCAATCACCTTGCCTGCCTCTAGTACTGGCTGCATGATGCTCAGTGCGGCAACCTCGTCGAAAATCTTCTCTGCATGCTCGTTGCCCTTTGAGAAGCCCTCGGCGATCCATCGCCTGATCAAACGCCTCCGCCGAATGATGGTGTCCTGAGGAAAGATCGATAGATACAGCATGCATTTCTTCAGGTGCCGAGGACAAGCCTCAAAGTAGGAATGCATCCAGGCTTGTATGTCCCTCAACGAATCAAACTGGGGGTTGGTTTCCACCTCCTGTATAAGGTTGTCACTCAGATGCCTCATCTCCTGTACAAAGATGCCACTCACATACCCCAGCACATATGGAAACTTTTCATTCAGAAGCCTCATCATCATCATCATCTGATGTGGTGACTTTATTGTAGTGCTCATCTCCTCCATAAAGTTGTGCTGACCCACATGCCTCATCTCCTGTTCGAGTAGGTCTCTTCGTTTGCTGGCCAAGTATCCTGCAACAGTAGTTATCACTCTGGGAAGCCCGCCGCACTTGGACAAGATAAGCTCTGCTGCTGATGCTATTTCTTCTTCTTCATTCCAATCTACCTCACAGGAGTCTTCCGATGGTGTTTCTTCTTCTTCAGTCCTTTTAACCGAATAAAATCCACCCTCCACATGAAGCACCTATTGGCAAAACAAATTTGAGAAATTATAAACCCCATTATTACTGCTACGGTGCTACCTATCTAATAGTGATAGTCCGGTTGCTATCCGCTCATGAGAACAGCTTAACGGTAAAGCATCATTATCAATATCAGAAAAAAGTTATTGAAAGACCAAATTAAAAGTCAATATACGCTGTACACTTATATACTATACGCTTTATTATGATTCAAATATTTGTCCAAATTAAACTAACATAAATATATAGTCCAGGTAACGCTGCAAAATTTGGTATTCAAAATTGTCACAACTAGAATTTATAACTTTTCTAGTGAGGTGGGTTTCTCCTAGTATTTTGATATTCAAAATTTGGTATAAACTTCTTGTACCAAATTCCTCCTAGTGAGAATTCTCATGTCCTATGACTAGTAGTAGTGTTTTACTACTACCTAATAAAAACACTAGGAGAAGTACATCCACCATTTTGGTAGTGCGTTCACTCTAATTTGGCAAAGGTGTAGTGCTTAAAATTATTCTCAATTTATTTTATGGTTTAACCGTCAATATAACTATTTGTTTAGTGATAGATTGTGCACACACCATGTCTTCATATAAATTCCAATATAGATAGGGCATATTTGTGTGCATTCATAATTCAAAGAGACATCGATGAGTGTGCGTATGTTTTTGTGCACACCTGCTTATCCGTTTTGTGATTCAAAAAATATACAACAATACAACCATAAAATAAAAAGCAAGTGAGCAAACATGCACGCATTGAGCGACTACCATGCAAATTATTTCTACTTATGGTTAAAAATGATTATTTGGGATGGTTATCAAAACCGTCCCTATGCTATCAACTATAAAAATAAGTTATTTTTAGAGATGGTATTAGAACTGTCTCTAAAAATTTGATTTTCAAGGCCACTCCTCTTAAATAGCAAACCGATTTCTAGAAGCAATTCTCTTAACACTACAACAGAACTAACTTTCAGTGCCGGCCTCTATCACTATCGGTTTCTTAAAAACCAACAATGATAGTGATTCCGACTCTATCACGAAAGGTTTGTGCTTAAACCACCAGTAATAGGCCGACTAGTGAAAATCGGGTCATCACCGCTAGTGAAAATCGGGTCATCACCGCCAAAATGATTTTCATTTTTAAAGGGGTTTTTGAACCACCACTGATGTTCAATTTTATAGTAGTGTAAGTCTACCGTCCCAAAAAATAATTTTAAAAAAGTTCACTTAGTCAAAGATCCTTAAAAATGATTTTCATTTTTAAATCGTTTAAAAGTTAGAAAAAATAATAAAAAATATTGCTATATTGGGGGTATGTTAAGTCTCCCAGAAGATCACCCAACTGATAGACCCCCTCCCCCGACCGATCTCCCAAGATCGTCTATGGGCTCGGAAGCTATATCCCTCGGGTCTGCTCTCGGGCATCCTCTCCACATTCGGGCCAGGCAAGAGATTGAGCACACCTTTGGCACTGCTCAGGAACAGGACACGCGAGGAGAGCGTTGATGAACGGCTCACCCGAGCCCTAGAGCCACGCTCACGCTCACGCGGGCTTGTGGGTAAAATCTCCCTGTGCACGAGCCGGCAGCTGGAGCTGCCGCTCCAGGTCACTGTCGAGGCCATAGCAGGTACTCCTTGAGCCTCATGGCACCAGCACACGGGGCACGTCCGTTCAACGGACACCAAGGGCGCAGGCCAGCAGCCGGAGCTTACTGCCACTTTATAGATAGGGTCACGCAATTGGCGTGAGGTTCATCCTAAACTCTAAACCTTAAATGTTAAATGCTTTGAGCGCCAAATGGCATGATGCAAACCAAAGTAACTATGGATGAAGATTGCAAAGCATATGGAGTATTCATTGCTCATAAATTAAAGTATATCACATATAAATTAAAGGGTTTTATTGCATTAGAAAATAAACAAAAGAGAGTGGCAAAGATAGATAAGCGAAAGAGAGTGGCAAAGATTGACAAGCGATTCTTGTTAACTATGGGATCTAAGTTATTCTATGAACTTTGCAACACTTATGTTTCTGCTATGATATATATTTTAAATGCTAATCTCCTATAGCCGCACATGTTTGATGGATTAGTGTAATTAGTATAAACCGTAAACAGAGCATATGAGAATTGAGCACACGTCTTAATAAATATTGAACTCTGCTTGTGACTAATTAAACACACCTGTTTGAACAGCTTGTTGGCAGCAGTGTCATGTAGACCTTTGACGTTGTACACTCCATCCTTAGATACTGCACAATGTTTGGCAACACATTCTTTTGAAGTAATGATAATGATACAACTTGCAGAGTCTCTATATTGTATCAAGTTAGATTTTATCCAATCCCAGTCTTCATTTGACTGCACACCATCTATTACAAAAAGGCACGCGCATTCACTTAGATGATCCCGGCACTCTTTGATGGGAATCTTCGGCTCGAAGTGCCATTGCATTTCCCTCTGAAGAAGTTGATTCCCTATGCAAACTTACAAGTATGCTCCGACAGAAGTCCGTGGGATTGAACGGATAGGATACATTGACCCAAGCATGCCTCTTGAATTGATCGCTGGTCCTGAGTTTGCGGTCATATGTGGCTTTGACAAGAGCTGATTTTCCAACACCAGGCATTCCCCACACAGAAATGAGCCAGCTTTCCTGGGTCTTCTTAAAAAGTTCATCCATTTCGGTCTCACGTCCAAGAAGGTCACTGAACAATAAATGGTGGGGTTCTGGCATTATAAATGATTGGACTCTATCATGTTGGAAACCCTGCAGATATTGAAATACACGGATAAATAATTTGAAAAATAGAGAGCTATTAGTTATTAGAAAAATAGGAGTAAGCACCAACGGCAATCATTAGTGCAGATATAACACAAGGACTATGCCAAAAAAGAAAACTCGGTTAATATTTAACCACTATGTTTCGTCTAAGTTGATGGCCAACCTAAGCTTGTTTAGTGGAAGATACATATGAAGTTTTTTTTTTTTTTGGTTCAGTGGTAAATTTACAGTCATTAATATTTTGACAGACTTGTGCCACATACAAGATGGAACAAGTAATCAAGTAAGGCAAAATTTTTGCCACCAAATCTTTCGTCCAACTAAGACATTGACTCGGTTACCATTTACGTGTTTCAGATTTTATGTATGAGTCCTTTTTCTTTTCATGGACTTTTTCCTTGTCTGGATTATATATAGTTTTCCATGTATTCTACTTTCCGTAGCTTGCTGGCGAGCTGGCCGCGGCATTGGGGAGGCGTCCGTGGATTTCAAAGACACCACGCCGGTGGTGTATTACAAAGGACAGCAATTTAGTGCTCGTTTGTAGCAAGACCAAGATCGATGGAATCCACCAGCTTGTACTGGAGACGTTTGATAGTAGAGAAGTGGCAAGCTAGAAATTCTTCGGATCGGATACATCATCCATTAAGAACTTGATTAATATTTATTTTATCTTTTTCCAAAAAAAAAGCAAGTGCATATTATATAGGTATGTTATTATCATTGCTGCTTTTATTGATTGCTGTCCTTCTTTAGTACCGGTACAACTCATTTTAGTTTCTTTTCTTTCTATGTTCGTTTCGTTTTCTTTATTGATCGTTTTCCCTTTTTTTTTTTTGTCTTGTTGGCTCTAGGCTATTGGCTCCATACGTTTGTTTTACTTTTAACATTTTTCATCTTTATCATTCATCATCAAATTCCACTAAATAAATATGGAAAACAAAAAAAATAAGGAAAGCCCTTTGAACCTTATTTTTTCCTAAAAAAAGTTTTCATCATCAAGTTAATGATGCAGTTTTGATTGAGAATAGAAATCTTATATGAACCTGGTTGAACTGGTGGTCTAACAAATCAAATGCGACTAATATCTTGAGGTGTTTGTCGTTAGTTCATTCTAGTTGGGCATAAGGAATCATGTCTCAACTAATAACACTGTCGTGCGAGTACAGCGAACAGCATGTACAACAGAGAAGAGAGTGTAAATATATGTGTAGTTGTGTACTTATGAAGACACACCCGCCCCCCCACCACCCCCCCCTGAACTCTACCTGCTTATAGGTTCACATCCTATAGAGCCTTTTTTTGATCACCTAGGAGTGGTGTTACACTAACCAAAGTGACGAAGTTTTTATTAAAGTATATTATTAGGATCTACATGCTCAAATAAATCCACTATTAAAACATATCGACAGGAGGTCAGGAGCAGGTGCTAGGATGGAACATATTACGCCTGGGCGGCAACCAAACATTACCCTGGTGGAACTAGTATACATATAATCTTCTCGGCATGATTACTACCAAGTAGCTCATTTTGCTTAATAAACATCTATTGACCATGTGATGTGTTGTACGTAATAAGCTCGGCACATGTGATGTGTTGCTAGGCTGAAAAGAAAAGGCATTTTGCTTCTGAATTTGGATCGATTTACTCCCCTCTACGAATTCAATTGGTCCGGTTCAAGTCCAAACATGATTATTTTTTGTTTCTCCATGCACAAGTCAAATGTTGATTTCAAATTTTGTGATGTGCTAGAGGACAACATATATTTTATATTAAAAAATATGTTATGAAATTAGGGCAACGAATGGTAGGAAGTACTCTCTCCATTATTTTTTATAAGGCATCCACAAATTTTAAGAGTCAAACTTTAAAATCTTGACCAATAATTTAGCCAACAATATTAATTATTATACTATAAACTTGATATGGTTAGACTAATGATTAAATTCACTATCTAAATATCATGAAATTTAAAAATATAAATAATATAATATAACATAAATAAACGGTCAAAATATAGTTTGGGATACTGTGTTATATCTCTAGCCATACCTTATAAAAGATAAGAGAGGTAGTACAATCTATATAGAATTACCTCTTTGTAATAGACGCGGACTGAGTGACCTGGTGAAAAGTGCTCAAGCTCTGAAACTTGGCACGGCTCTCCAACACATTGGCTTGCAACCACCGGATGGTGGGTCAACACGACAATCCGGCTCCCTTTCTTCCTGTCCTGTAGGAAGGACCTGATGGCATCCCACTGTGCCAAGGTGCTTAGGTCTTCCAGCACGATGAGGTACCTATGGCTGTTTTCTTTCTGAGTGAACTCCTTGATGAGGTCGCCATGAGTGGCCTGCAGCATCCTCTCCAGTGCCTCTGGACCTATGTTTACCTGTTCGTGGCAAGAATGTGCCAAGAACTGAGTCATCAAGCTCCGAATAAACTCGAGAGGATTGAACGGATGCATTAGCTTCACCCAGGCACGACACGCAAATTCAGTGCAGATCCTTGCATCACTGTATGCCTTCCTGACGATGGCTACTTGCACAAGATCATCTTCGTCAGTCTCGCAAAAGGAGACCACTTGAAGGTCTCTGACTTTGGTGCAGATCAATCCGGTGAGATCCAAGGGACCACTCATCTTGACGGCGTCGATAAGAACGTCAAATGAGCTCGGAGCTGTCTTCTGCACCGGATCCATAGCGGTGGGCATGGGTTTGGAGGCCGAGTCAGCGATAAGGTTGTAGCGGATGTTCCTCTGGCTCACGTCCACCACCCGAGCCCTGAGCAGCGTCGTCTCGGCAACCGCTTCGTCCACCGGCAGCGGTGCCCCCGCCTTGCGACGCAACTTGCGACATGGCCGCAGCAACCGGAGCCACCACGATCGCTTCGTGGTGTCGTAGTGGTGGAGGATGCCTGCAGCCCAGCCACAGGACGGGCACAGCCGGTGCCGCCATGACAACGACTTCTTGGTTTTCTCGATATGGAGGATGAAATCGATGCTGTCCTCCACGTCGTTGGACAGGTCGCGGACCTGGCGCACCCAGGTCCTCACGATCCTGTTCTTGACGTGCTCCTCGCTGGCAGTGTCGAGGAATGACTGCATCATCTCGAACTCCCCCGTGATGAACACCAGGTCGCGCTGCACGATCTTCCACTGCTCCGCTTCCTCCTTGATGGCGGACTTCACTTTGTCCGCCAACACCTGCACCGCCGTCTTGGAAAGCCCAACCACAAGGTCCGCCATCGCTGATCTTCCAGTGTGTTTGCTTGAAACGTCCAAGGATCTGAAGCCTGAAGATGGGATCAGATCATCATGAAGGGTAGGCCAGAGACGACGAAACACGGAAACAGTTACTCGAAGAAAAATAGTTACTGCTAGCAAAGAGTAGTATTTGCATGCTTAATTACCAGAAAGATGTCTCCGATCGAGCTCGAAGCAATCAAAACTAAGCTGCAGAAATCACAAACTCTGGTGTGCTCCTGCCGCCAGTAGAAGAGAAGCTTTACTGGAGTGGAATGATGTGCACGTAGCGGCGCTCTTATATATAAACTCTGGCTCAGGTGTGAATTTCGTCATCATTTGCCACAACCAGAATTCACAGCTTCTCCTAGTGACGTTTACCTAGTGTTTAGCATTCAATATTTAATATGACCTTTTCCCTGACTAAATGCCTTCTAAGAGAATTCTCCTGTGATAAGACTGGTGGTAGTATTCTTATATACTACTTGGTGCACTAGGATCACTCCACTATTTTGATAGTGTGAGCCGTCCTCAATTTTTTAAACCGGCTGGCTTAGGCACTGTATGCATTTATCTTCAAGTAAATTTCACCAGCGGTCGCTAACTCCCGGATTTATATTAATTTATTATGGGGCCCAAAACATGCATAGTGGTGTCATTGGGTCCTCAACTCTCAATTTTTTATTTTGAAACTTCTAGAACTTGTATAGCGATGTTGTCTAGGTCCCAAACTTGCATGTCAACATAAAATTAGCATGCAATATTAGCGCCATCATGTGTTGTTGTGCAAATTTGGAGACCTAGATGATAGAGATCTACAAGTTCTAGGACTCAAATTTCAAAATTGGACAGTTGGGACATTAATTATTGACGACACTATCATACAAATTTATAGACCGATGGAATAAAAATCCAAGAGTTAGAGACCCAGATGACAATACACTACCGAATCCGCTCTTTGCCGAGTTCAAATGTTTTGCAAGAACCGGCAATAAATTTTTGCCGACAAAGGAAAAACTTTTGTCTTGTAAAAAAAACTCTCATTCTATACGTTATGATGCAGGTGTATCTTTAATGACAATTTTTTGGCACTGAAAAAAGTAAATGCACATTCGGTTTTTGACACTTGGGAAAGATCTTTGCCCATGTTTTTTTTTTTCCCAAACACATTTTTTATATTTTTTATCCCTAAAAATGAAAAAATTTTAACTGCAAAATTGTAGTTTTTCAAGATCTACAACTTTTATTTTGGTCATTTCTTAATTTAATAAAGTAAAATTAAAATTCAAAATCTTACATATCTCTAGGTTTACATATACTACAAAAGACATATATAAGATTTGTAAAACATGTTTCTACCATTATGTCGGATGATCAAATGACCAAAATGAAAGATGTAGGTCTTGAGAAATTATACAACTTTGTAGTTGAATATTTTTTAAAATAAATTACTTTTTGCTAACGTTTTCCAACTCAAATTTGAAATTTGAATTTTTGAAAGTATCTCAGATGGGAAAACACCCAAAATGAAAGTTATAGATCTAGAAAAGTTATAAAACTTTGTAGTTTACAATTTTTTTCATTTGAATTCATCTTGTCAAAATCTATGAATCCCCAAATTTGAAATTCAATTTTATAAACGACCATGGACAAACTCCTTAAATAAAAATTGTAGATCTCGAAAAGTTATGAAACTTTGTAGTTGACAAGTTTTTTATTTGAATTCGCATAGAGCCTTAAACAAGCAATTTTCACTATTTTATATAATATTTATAAACTCCAATATAGACACATATGAGTGTGTAGTGCGTTGATAGGGAGGTGCCGCCCTATAGGGAGAGATCATGAGTTCGAATCCCGTTGGACACATAGTTTCAAAAATGCCAAAAAAAATCCCAATATTGGATGGGCCTGATGTGGGGCCCTATATTAAAAATTTTTTTTTACTATTATTTTCGGTTTTTTTTGGATATTTGCCGAGTGTCGGGCACTCGGCAAAATTAGAGTGCCCAAATTAAAGGGCAAATTTTTCGATTATTTTGAGAATTATTAGAATTTATCTTTTCTAGTGATACCATGCAAGTTCAACTGTTCAAGAACCGCCAATAAATTTTACACTTTTGTCTTGTATTGCCTCTCATTCTATACGTTATGATGCAGGTGTATCTTTAATGACAATTAAAATGAAAAGAGTAAATGCACATTCGGTTTGTAAACTTGGGAGACAGCGCCATCCAAGTCCCAAACTTCTATTTTTTATTCTTTTATCCCTAAACTTGTATCGGGCTCCAGTAGTAGTTTAAATAGGTTTCAACTCACTCCATAGGCTCTGGGTCAAAAAAAAAAACTCACTCTATAGGCTGACATAGCATGCTAACTCAGCAATGACGTGGATATGGCATATATATGTTGGATTCAGTACCAAAACTTGTGCGACGGTGTTGTCTAGGTCTTGAACTTCTAAAATTTCATATCTAGTTTTCCAACCTTGCTAAATGGACCACACAAGGTAACTAAACATGAATGATGGTGCTGCCTAGGTTCCTAATAACTTCTTAAACTGTAAATCTAGTCCCCAGCTGAACATGCTAATCGGACCATATGAGGTCCAAATATCACTATTGTTTCCGATAAGTACCACATGGTTGCTGACTATGCACTTGGCATGTAGGGGCCACATGTCGTCATCTTGCTAGCTTATCTCCTTCCATACTCCATATTATAAAGAAGCGTGTAACTTAGAAATATATTAAATATTTATCCTGATGTGTATATATATGTTTTTGTATTTTGATGATGGCTATTAATAATTAGAGTCTATCAAATTAAAGGTTATATTTTTCTGATTATTTTGAGAATTATTAGAATTTATCTTTTCTAGCGTGTCTTGTAAGAATTAATGTAAAGTCTCTATTGAAGTCTCTAATTAGTAATAATAGGAAGATAATATGATCATATGATCAGTTTATCTCATTAGTTTTGGTGGAACCATTTGATTTCTTATGTTTGAAAAAAAATGTTAGAAGTGTTTAGCCACGAGATTCCTATCCTAACTTAATATATATGAACTCATAAACTGTGGATTAGGTTAGATAATACTTTGTCTCTGAATCATTCCAATTCCTAGAAATTTAAAACAGTTTTCCAGTTCTAAACAGCATGTCTAGACCATCTATTACTATTCCACATTTCAATATCTCGCTGGCTTCATTTTACAGCTAGCATGTGACGGTACATTGATGTTCTCATCGTGACAGCATCTCGCATTCCAATACAGACAAATTATTCTGTTCGCTTGTCTTGTCAGTCATGTTTATCAGCGTTCGAACCATTTTGTTTTCTTACAACAAATCAAAAATTTTAGTTTGTCTTTATCCAAATAATTATGAAAAAATTTTAACACCAAAAAATTTTAGACAGCGGTGTAGCTACTGAGCCCGGTCCTAAATAATTTTTTTTATGGAATGGTCCTAAACAAATTTTAGCTAGCCAAATGTCTTTCTTACGTTTAGCTGAATGACACGGAGAATATATAGGAAAATTAAGTTGGTGGACTAGCTAGCAAACGACAGATGCCGTGATGGATGAGTACAAGAAAATTTACTAATACCAGAAATTAATCTAGCTCTTAGAGAAAGTATACGTGCTTAACACGAAAAACAGCATGCTCTGGGGATTTTAGCCCGTCAAATGTCATTCTTACGTTTAGCGTAACAAAGAATATATATAAGAAAATTAAGTTGGTGAACTAGCTAACAAAACGACGGATGCCGTGGTGGATGAGTACAAGAAAAATTACCAATATCCAATTAGAGAAATTAACCCAATGAGAGAAATTAATCTAGCTCTTAGAGAAAGTATACGTACTTAACACGAAAAACAGCATGCTCTGGTGTCTGTTTACTACGAATTAATCTGCTATCAGCCAACTCAGACTGACACCGAACTCCCAACAACCGTAGAATTATTGAAGTCTCGACACTGACACTGAAACCTTTCTCTGAGCATCTATATAAATTGGTGGTTGATGAAGTACAGTTGCATTTTTTTTTTTCAGCAAAAGGAAGCACAGTTCCATGGCTGGGCTGGGCGACACTGCAAGAATAGCTGGGTCCTGTAACAAGATTTGGCTGTACAAGCCGTCCATCTGCCTAGCACACTTGAGGCCCATATAAGTTCATTTCTTCAATATCAATTGATTTCTAGATCCCTTGTACATCAGTTGCTGAAAGTGTGGATTAGGTACAGTCATGCAACATGCAATACTCTTTCTTTAAGCGATCTGCTCAGTACACAAGCATGCTGGGCTATCAAAGCATGAGAGCTCACAAAAAAAAATACTTTAAACAAAACTTGTATAGATTGAAGAGATCTTTCACTTTATATATAGTTCATGTCTTTTTCGTTTAAATTCATTTGGTGTCTCAACATTGATATGATATTGTAGATCTAAACATGATATAGATTATGTTGGTATTAAGCTGTCTTTTAAATAAAAATAATATCAACTACAAGTTGTACATCTATTCGATCGGTGTCTGAAATTTCATATGAATTTTGTCTCTATACGTGGTTATATGAGAAATTTATGTGTTGTTTCTAAACAATGCAACTAACACACTGTAACACCTGGTGTTATGATTTAATTAATAATTTAAATCATGTCATGCATTTTATTGAGTATTAAAGCATTTCCATGTCATGTTTTAATTTAATCATGTCCATGTCATGACAATGTTGCATATGTGGTATGTTAAAATGTTTCATGAAACAATGACCTTGTTAATCACTTAGTCAATTTAAGAAGTTAATTAAGTTTCTAAAAGTGGTAAACCCAAAAATCCACTTTGTTTTGATTGTTTGAACTCTTGATCTCATGTGTTGATGTGCTCATGATCACCAATTAATTACCTAGTGTTAAATTAGGTTTTAAAATGGTGTTAATTCAAAAATCAATCTTGGAATGTTAAGTGCTTGGATAACCTCTAATTAGAACCCTAACCAAGTTTGCAAGTCAAATCAACTAAAAAGAAGAACCAAATTTGAATTTTGAATTCAAATTCCAACCCTAGCTCACTTTGGCTGTGTTGGAAATAGAATTTCATTTTCATTTTTGGGAAGCTAATTGCCACTAATTTTCAAAATAAAATTTCCCCAACTTTGGCTCTATTTCAAAGTTCAAATTTTGTAATCTGCAATGGTGCTATTGGTTGGATTTATACCTCATTAATTAACTACTTATTTTTTGCTCAAATTTTGAAAGTGCAAAAGGTTTTCAAAACCCTAGAACTGAAAAGTTCAGTAACTGAACCTTGTTCAGCCCAGTTGCAATCAGGAGCTATTCCTTGGTCTCAAATTTGCAAACCGTCAAGAATCAGCCTGTCATCCTTTAAGAAAACTTGTAAACCTCTCTAAGCTCTACAATTGTATCCACTATATCAACTTGAGCCACCATGTGAAATTAAGAGAAAAATGAGGGAGAAATCTCGGGTTTCAGTCAAGGAATGAGAGGAACAGGGCAGAGCAAGCAGCTCGACGCCGGCCAGCGTCGTGGCCGTTTTGGCCTCTGCCGCGCGCGCGACACGCAGCAGCATCGTCGTGGCAACGTCCACGCATGTGCTGGCGAGCTCCCCTCCGTCCATATCCCTCTCCACACCGCCATGGCCACGTTCTCCCCTTCGCGAGCTTTCCACCGCCGCCGGGACAAGACGCACACGCTGGCAAAATTGGAGCTCCTTACTCCTCCATCGCTCTCGCTCTCTTGGCACTAGTTCCGCCACTCCCTCACCTCTCTCCCAAGCCACAAATCGCAAGCCATGGTCGTCGCAATCAGCGGCGCGCACTTCTTCTTCCTCAGGGCCGGCCGCCGAGCTCGCTCGCCGTGCCAGCCACCTCCAGAGCGCCTCCCGCCAAACCAGGGCCACCACTCGCATTGCCTCGGCGCCCTAGTCATGGTCGGCTCGCTCGTTTGGTCTCTACCGCACGGGACGCGTCGGAACGCCACCTCGCCGGCGTGAGCACGCCGCCGAGCTCGCCTCCGCCGTGGCTGTCTTCCTCGGCTCCGCCTCAGCCTTGACCAGCGAGAGCATAAAGTCACAGTGAACCCCTTTAACTTTTCCAGAGTGTTTCGTTAGTCGATTGTGTCCAGCAACGGCGAGCCGCCGTTGCGCCGCCGCCGCAGCTGGCAGCCGAGCCGCTATGGCCGTCGGCAAACCTTCCCTGGTCACTGATTTGCCTGATCAGTCCCCTGAGAGGGTTCGCAAGCTCGTGGGGGGTCGCGGTGGTGATTTTCCCCGACGTTAGCGACCTCACCGGCGACGAGCAGGAAGGCCAGCCTGCCATCGCCGTCGATTCTCCTGTTCCGGCCATCAATCGAGGCCATGTTGGTACTCGTAAGGTGCGTCAGGGAGGGAGGAAGACGAGGATGTCCTCAGCTTCGTCTGAGTCCTTGCCATCGGCGAGAACGACGGCCGGCCACTGCCGCTGTACTGTTTTTGATGGGGTGAAGAGAGGGAGAAGAAGGAGCTGACCACTGGGCCTCTTCTGTCAGCCCGTGAGAGAGGGTAAAATGATTTTCCTTTTTCCAGAAATAAGTGAATAGTGCTTAAATTTGTCTTTTTCATAATAAACTAAATATAGCTCCAAAATTTATGAAAATTTTTATGTGTCTTCTCTGTGATAATTTTTATCTAGGAAAAATATGAAACTTAGATTTTGGATAGTTTTGTCATGAGATAAAATTACCTCTTTTAATTAAGAAATGAGCTTCCATGATTTTTGTAGGCCAAATTAAATATCCAAAAATCATGAAATTTATTTTTACACTGTTTCATGATATAATTAACCTACAAAAAAGTTTAGGATTAATTTGATGAAGTTTAATTCTATCCTTATTTTTATGCTTTAATTATTAGTTAATAAATACTAAAGTGGTTTGTATAAATCATGTGATGACTTGAGTGTATTTGGAATTGATTGAAGACCATGAATCACTACCCATTTGATGGTTCATGGCAATGACTTGATGTGGGTAATAAAGATACTAGTCTCATGTTGATAATAAATTAAATAATAAAAAGAGAGGGTTGATTTCGTAATGCTTGTATTGGATTTGGTTGGAGACCATGGGGCATGCCTACCCTGCTGCCCTATGACAATTAATGTTGATTTTCATGCAATCTTATCCACCATAATAACAGCTGAATAATAATGTTTAATAAACATGTTTGTCATATGCTTAATAAATAAAGTTAGGAAGTTAATGACTAATTTAATGTTGCTTCCTTTTGAAGTGGGATAAAGTCCATGAGCTATCCCCACCCTTGCTATCTCATGGCATTAACATGCTGATTATTATATTTCTATCCATCCTATTAGTTAATTAATTGATTTTTGTCAATAGTATCCCAGTAACTAATTAAATAAAATGATTTTGATGCTTCTTTACTTAAGCATGTATGTCTTACTTGTGCATGTGTGGCTTGTGTGTGATTATAATCAATCTTTGATAATAATTCTAAATTATTTAATTGGAGGCTTAATTAGTGAATGAATGTATGTAAATGGATGCAACCACTTGGGTAAAAAGTAAAGTTTTATATTTCCATAAATATGGTTTGTGCATGTCTTTTCCTAGTATAGTTTTGAGTGGTAAATATGTATGATCAGTGAACATTTGAATTGTTAAAAGAACTGCTAAAATGCTTTATGTTAATTGTTTGCAATTGCACCGTGAAGGAAAATTGTACTCAAGTTAATCTTGTTATGTTTTCACAAATGCATTGTCATAAATCTCTCATGCATCATGTTAAGCATGTCATTAAGCATGCATCATTTCATTTACGTATAGTTTACGGGAGAGCAAAGGTTCGCATTGGTCAAGCCTCAGAGAAGGTCCAGATGATCCAACCCCGACAAGGTGATTCCACCGAAGATGTCGATATCAAGACTAACCGTTGACCTTATCTGCAAGACAGGCTAAGCACCAGAGCATAACCCACTCTCTCTGTTTTATAAATACTTTATTATACTTTAAGTCTAGTGCAATGTGCATTAAGTAAATAGGAGTTGGTTAGAACCGTTGGTGCATGAATGCCTTGATCCACAGTTGTTCCCAAATGTTATCCCACTAGTATGTGTAGGACGTTTCCTATAATGCTTAGCCATGCTTAGTCCGATAGAAGTCGAGCAATGGTTTCATTGTTCGCGAGATATAGGTTTATCTTATGTTCTCCACGGTTTGGTTCATGGATCGTGAGAACCCTAATGATGGTGATGATGTTAAGACAAGAC
This sequence comes from Chrysopogon serrulatus, assembly GCA_015844335.1. Lineage (NCBI taxonomy): Eukaryota > Viridiplantae > Streptophyta > Magnoliopsida > Poales > Poaceae > Chrysopogon > Chrysopogon serrulatus. Next base: position 9,516 of record JADLZL010003264.1, on the reverse strand, counting down.
CGGACGGGTTAGCTTGCATTAAGAATGGAGTCTTAATGTAGTGCACCATCTGTGTCGATTAAGGACCGTTCCGTTGTAAGCCTGTTAATGGGTCAAGACCCTTGCAGTGTACTGGCCACATAGTTCGGGAAGCCTGTGTACTCTGGCTATTCTAGTTTGGGAATGGACCCTGCACACTGGGAGTGGAGAGATGGTAGGAGTAGCGTGTACCCACCCTATGAGTCCAAAGGTAGGGATGGCATATGAGTCCACGAGGGGATGGCATACGGCGGTGGAGTACTATACTCTCGGGTAGTGTAGACCCAGTCCCATTTGGAGGATCCAGAAGAAAAGGTTGATATATGCAAGGCTCGAACCTACATATATCGTGTGGTTGGAAATCCCTAGCGGGGCCCTTTTAACTGGTTCGAATCGTCATTGCTCCTCGGTCATGGAGACTTGACCCTCTACCCTACATCGTAGTTTAATTAATGGAAGATGATGGTTTTCGGAAAGGAATATGAAATATGTTGTATGCCTTAATGATAAGTGTTTGGCGTAGACTAGGTGCCAATAAAGGCCCCCTAATGGTAAACTCTTAATTAAAATCTAATTGTAAGGATCAATGGTAGAAATGCTTTTCCACAAAAGTCTCTCTGGTTTCTGGCCCAGAAAACCCCCTCAGTCAGCATGCCCTTGGTGTCTTTTTTTCTTTAGACGGGTAAGTCTTGTTGAGTACCCTCAAGTACTCAGGGTTTGTTAAACCCCTGTTGCAGGCACTAACTTGAGATGCAGTGCTGGGTCATGTCAGTGGGCTCGACATGATCTGGTTGTTCCCGCAGATGTTCTGAGTCCTTTCTCGCTTCCGAAACCTAGGTTAAGAATTTCTTTAATGTAAATTCTAATCATGTTGTAAACTATTATTGCAAAAATTCTCCGCACTCTGATGTAAATGTTTGGTATCAACTATTGTAATGTTGTGGTTCCTCCTGTATTGATCCTGGCAGAAGGGTGATTCGGGGCTCTCCGAATTCATCTCGCAGACCACCGGAGTTATATGGCTCCGTGCACAACCGTCAGAGGTCTTTTGGGACAATGACGGGTGTATGTTGGCCCTATAATTTAGGTGGTTCTGTTACACACACACGAGTGGATAATTCAAGGCAAATTATTTACATAGCGGAACTTAAAAATTATAAATTTCTTTCATATAATCTTGAATAAAGATAAAATTTGTAAAATAACTTTAGTTTTTGTTCACAATATTTTCATTTGAATCCATCTTGGTACCCAAATAATCTATGTAATGTATAGATCTACGGATACAGATTTGAACATTGTATCCAGTTCTAGTCACCAAAATGCTTCAAATGAAAAAGATCATATATAGACCTTAAAAATTGTAGAATAAAATACTTTTATTCAATCTGATATGTAAAAGTTATGATATTTATAATAAGTTGCGTGGAGAAAAGAAGCTTCTATCAACTGTCCTTTCTCTATCTACGAAATGGCCTTAAGTTTTAGGAACCAGTAGATGTGAATTAGGGCCTATGTTTGGATGGGTGTTCAATCCATGTTTTGGATGCTAATTAGAATGCCCAAATATTAGCTAATCATGGTCTAACAAAAAAAAAAAAAGAGGCTAATTGATGAGTAGGACCCATTAAAAAAAAAATTGTCCATGTTTAGATTATTATTCAATGATGGACCAAATTTTAGTCCGGTGAGATAAAGTCACCTGTAACTTCACCACAGGAAGTCAAAAAATCTGCTCGCAGGAGCAGCTGGTCTAGTGGATCATAGGTTAGTGGAGGCAGTCTTGAGTCTTGATAACCTCTGAATCGGGCTGCCCTTCTTCCATTCCCTAAGTGCCATTGTAATTTAGGGCGTTTTTAAAACTGCTCCACAAACTCCACCGTGCACAGCTCCTCAAAAAAATTAACTTAGAGTTTATGGAGGACCTATTTAAGTGTTCTTATGGCTCTATATTTTTTTTTTCTCAACAGAGTGTATGGAGCTGAATCGTTTGGCTAAAAGAACATAGGAGCTGAATCGTTTAGCTAAAGAACATAGAGAAAACGAAAAACGAAACTCGGAGTGAAATATAGTCTCATACACCTCTTATTATAAGTTGAATAAACGAAACAAAGAAGAACCCGAGCAAAACGTGCATCGCCTCCAAACATACAAAGATGGTGGGCCGGGAATGTCACCTCCTCCTGATGTCGCGACACCCAATTGTTGCTTATGGTCCAAGAATATACCATTCTATATAATTTACATAGTCCGTGATCTCTACGTTTCAACCTAGAGGAGCAAAATATTTAAATAAACATTACACAAGCTATCAATTAGGGAGCGCAAGTTATTATAAACCATATTGCAAATAAATTAAAATTATAAATTGTAGTGATACAAAACAAGATAAGCTACAACCTAGGGACAAATTATTACATTGAATATGTTTTGACGAATTTTATTTTAGTAGCAATTTATGTGTAAAAATTTGCTAGTGATTTATAAAAAGAGTTGCTACTATGTAATACTAAATTTCACTTAAAAAAATCTAAAGAATTTATATGAAAACTACAAAAAAAAAAGAAAAAATTTGACTGAAAACTGCTTGACTAAAAACCGAAATTGAAAAAACACTAAAAAAAAACCTAACTGAAAACTAAAGCAAAATAAGAAGAAATTGAAACTACGTAAAAGCTTATCGACAAAAAAAACTAAAAGAAAAAGCAATGACATCTCAATTAGTGACTCGCTAAAAAATAAAACACGGGCTCCATGTGATTACTATATTAGTGACGCGGATTAACCAGACGCGTCACTGATTAATTGTTACTACTTGTTACCCATGCCAAGGAACAAGAGCGTCACTAATTACAAGATATCAGTGACTCTTCATAAGAAAACGCGTCACCGATAACACCTGTGACGCGTATTATTCAGGCGCGTCACTGATACATGGCCGTATTAGTGACTGTTCTCGACAAGACGCGTCACTGATAAAAAAAGTGACGCGTGTTCTTATGACGCGTCACTAATAGAAAAAATAAGGCGTCGTAGTAGTGATGGACGGTCCATGACTTGCCTCCATCGGTGGCAAGGTAGCAGTGACGCGTAAATAGGAGCCGCGTCAGACGGACCCAATAAGTTATTGATTTCACTTGATCGTTAAGTTGAGTCCGGAATCCAGCCCGTCACCTCCCTTGGTCTCGCGTCCGATGGTCCTCAACGCTCCTCTCCCCTCTCTTCTCTCCTGCATCTCTCCTCAGACAAAGTCTCCCATGTCCCTTCGTTGCCTCGCCCTAGTCGCCGCCGGTGTGCTGTGCGACATCGATGCCACTCGTGCCACCTGCAGCTCTACATTGGTGCTGGATTCATTAGGGTTTGTCCTCTCTCTATATCTAGCTGGCACCACTTCCCTCCTCCAAATCTAACCAGAGCCGCCTCCACCCTTTGCCTTGGTGCAGATCCATGGTGGCCGTGCGTGAGGTGGAGTCGCAAGGAACGTGACGGACCCCTCCCTCACCTATGCACGGCTGCGACCGGCAGAGACAGAATCGCCGGAAGCCTGCTTGTCCGTAGAGGCATCCCTAGCGGCTACGGCAGAGTGGCCGTCGGAGGTACCGTCGCAAGCTCCTTTGCGGCCAGGAGCCTAAACTACATCGGCACGCCTAGAGAATCCAATCACCTCTTCAAGCTCTGCCCACGCCTGGTGAGAAGCAAGTATGTCTTCGATTCTTTGTTGTTCTCCCTGCATCTAAATAAAGTAGTGCCCTGCTCGGGCTTCCTTTTCACTCTGCCCACCACTGTTGGGAGGAACGCCCCTTTGGATATGTGAGGAATACATGTGTCTCAGTGGCAGTGGATTCCATATATATGCATGACACAAAGAAAATTAAACTGTGTTCAGTAGTATAATGTGTGGCTGTAAATCTGTTAAACAATTTGTTAATTTGATCTGTTATGAAGTCTGAACTTTCAAGGAATTTAGTGATCAGAAAGCATGTGTCCCTTGTCTGTTATCTTGGTTGACTTAGAATGGTTTGGATATGCTTAAATTTCTCACATCCTGATCCTGCATCATTTCATTATTTTATTCAATTTGTTATGGATATGCTTGTCATGCCTAGCTATTACACTGATAACTATATTATTAAAATGTGAGATGCTGTCTGAGGGGAGATTGTCATCCATGCTCAGGTATCTTGAGTGACTACTTCCATGTTCAGTATCTAGAGCGCCTAATAATGGTTTGTCTCTTATTCAGTACAGCTTTTAACTCCAGTTCTCGAGTTTGTATACATTTCAGCCAGCATTCTCTGTCAAAACCATGCATATAGAAACATTTATCTTAGCTGAAGTTTTCAGCCATGTATATAGGAACAGTTAGAAACCATGTATACATTTCAGTCAGCATTCTCTTAGCTGAACTTATCTAAAGGATCAGTCTAATATTTTCATGTATTTGTTTTCTTAGTTGCTTTGCTATGCAGATATACCAAACAGGTGAAGGGAATAACAATAGACAGATCATGTGCTACAGGTAAATATGACACAAATTTGATAAGCATATATCATTTGCTGTTAGCCTTCTCTTAGCTGAAAATTGATTCCATTTGTGTAGTGCTGCTAGCGTACTATAATCAATTTGTGAGGCTATACAGATGTGTGTAGCACTGTTATGTTTTTGGGTACTAAAACGAAAAAATTAATAAGTTACTGATGACTGATCTGAGAAGTATAACATCTTTCCAAGTGACTGGATTTGGCTACCAATACCCTCTGAAGTCTTAACTGACTGAAATTTAGAGGTCCCACTCAGAAAACCAAATTTGTTTATATGTCAACCAATGCACTGCATTTAGTGTCTGAGTTTCTACAGATTCAGACCAAAAAAGACAGAAACTATATTCAAGAGAGCTCTGTGGATTCATAGTACATCTTTCTAAATGACTGAATTTGGTTACCAATACCTTTTGAAGTCTGAACTGACTGAAATTTAGATATCTCACTCAGAAAATCATTTTTATTTACATTGTATTAGTCATGCCTAGCGAGCTAATACACTGATAACTATTACAGGTCGTAAAATGTGAGTATGCAGTCCAAGGGAAGATTGTCATCCATGCTCAGGTATCTTGAGTGATACTTACAGGCTCAGTGTCGTGAGTGACTAATAATGATCAAGAAGGCTTGCAGTCTAATTAATTTGTAAGTATGCTCTATAGGACACTGCATACAGACAAATCTGGTGATAAAAAAAATGCTGTATCCTCTGTTCTCTGTAAGAGGAAGGTGGAATTATCCTTTTCAAACTGCATATGTTGTATCTTCATTTTTATTTTACTTTTTTAGATCTCATTTCTCCATCATTGTTTCTCTGATTGGCACCTTAGGTCCTGATATTAATATGAATGAAACTGTGTGCTTGTAGGACAAGACAATGATGGAGTATTTTTGCTCCATCTTCACCTGTCTCACATCTTCATTTTTATTTTGCTTGCACCTTATGTTTATTTGCATCGTGCATCTAATAGATCCTTCCATCTCACTAGGATTGTGGACTGCATCTTAGGCAAGCCATCAATTTTGCTACTGCTACTTCATTTAGCATTCAGGATAGAAACAATGCCGAAGTGACATTTGCTACTGCTGCATGAACTGCTTCTGGACAGTGTATTGGATCTTTAACATTTGACTGCCAATGCAATAGGATACTTCTCACATAAGCTACTAAGATATATTGCTGAAAAGGATGAACTGACAGTTATCTTACAAGAGCTTTACTTCATTTCTATCAAATGTTAATATTGCTCTGTGCTCTGGAATCTGAACCCGTAACTTATCTGAAGTCTGAAGTTTACTGAACCTGTAATTGCTTACTCCTCTGAACAGATTTGCACTGCAGTGAACCTGTCTTTCTATTGTTAGATCTATTTATGTTCAATAGCTACTTATTTTCTTATATGCTGTTTTGTTCATTTGCAAGTGGCAGCAATCAAGGTGGAAAGCAGGGAACGTGATAGCTACAGGTTTTTATCCTATACTAATTCAATTAAGGGTAGGTCATTCCCTAACTCTGTATTTTGACTCAAGAACTTTTACTATTATGAAACAGCTGCCATTAGATATGCTTGGCTGGTGCGAAAGCCAGCACCACATAAGCTGCTATTTGTCTGATTGCATCCAGATTTGATCTAATTACGAGTGTATACATGCCTACTAACTTCAATTTTTTGTAAAAATTATTGGAACTGCTAACATATATAACTAACTGTAGTAACTGTTAACATATATTTTATGGGTAGTGTACTTTGATGTGGGCTTCGTAGCAGATTAGAAGTCAACCTAGTTAAATATGAATAATGACATTATAAATGGCAAAGCATCAAGCACATTATCTTGTACTGCTGAAAAATTAGCTGAAAAAATTGGGTGGGAACGTCTATATCCATGTCTTGTTTTGTAGGAAGTATATTTTTGGAATTCATGGTACACTATAGATCGTTGCCTGGCACAAATAGGTAACAATTTCTGCTCTTGAGTAGAAAGTAATAAGGTATACTTGACTAGAAAGTACTCAGGCATATTTTACTGCAACACATAGCATTATACGTTTCTACAAGGGAACATTTTAAACTAATATTTCTCTAATTTTTAGAAGGCAATGTGAGCTAATTGTTTTTTTGTTCGATAGGACAGATTGGATATGCTTTTGTTTCGATTGCTAGGGGAGTTATGGTTGGTGCAGACCAGCCTGTTATTCTGCACATGCTTGACATGCCACCAGTAGCTGAGCTCTTAATGGTGTTAAGATGAATTTGTTGATGCTGCATTTCCTCTTCTGAAGGGTGAGCTGACGTGTTAATTCAGAGAGTACTGCATCTTCTGTCTTCTATATGTAAATTGTTGCTAAAAAAATTGACTAATCATATAAAAAATTAAATATTAGTGAACTGGTAGTAAATTCAGACCACTCAGACATGCAGCCAGTATGCTGTATTCTAGAAAACATCTCTTCTCTGGAATTGAGATCACTTGGTCCAATTATTGTTAATCCAGTAGACAAGCCTTAGAAAGATTTGTATAAATATTTGCATAATTTACTGACTGTTTCTGTTATAGGTACTTGCATAAAGATTCACAGAAATAGCTCGAGAAGGATCTGTGCTATGGTTACCAAAGTCTGATGTTCCAAAGTGGCATCAATAAGGTGAAGCTAAGATGATGTGCTTTGATGAAAGGAGTGGTAATAGTAAATAGATAACAAAGATTTGTTATGTGTAAATAGATAACTAACTTTGTAAAGAATTTATTGTTGAAATGGTGGAACCTATATATATATATATATATATATTGTATATATATATATATATATATATACAGGATTGGATGCTGATAGGGGGTTATCAGTGACGCGTATTGGCTGGACGCATCGCTGATGGGGGGTTATTAGTGACGCGTATTGGTGGACGCGTCACTAATAGAGGGTTATCAGTGACGCGTAAAAACGCATCACTGATTTGCCCTTCTCACAGACGCAAAATTAGTGACGTGTTTTTTCTGCGTCACTGATGACTGTCTAGAAGCATCACTAATAAGCTTTTTTGGCATAGCGCAGAGAGGATCAATAACATATATCCCGCAAATTCAGAACTTGGCACGGATCTCAGACTCTAAGTTGTTGCCCGTGGTCAAACCACACGACATGTGTACTAAAACCATGACAAGAGCAAGAGTGAACGGAAGTCAATTTTTCGCTTGACACGGAAGATCAAGCATCCTATGTGTCAAGATAACCCACAAAACTCTTGAGCACCGCTAGCAAAGATTTTAGTCATAGCAGATCTACAAACCCTACAAATTATGCTAGAAAGATATGGAAGTGATCAGAGATGAATGAAGGCAAAATTATGTATCTCATTTTACCGTTTTCACATTTCAGCCTACATATCTTGACAGACAAATGTCAAAATTCAATCAAACAGCCTCCAAAAATCGAGTGACTTACAACCTATTAAGGATAATTTACACACAACTTGTTAAGGATCATTTACACAAGAAATATACTAAAAATATAGAGGTTCGCCAACCTGCCCTAAGTAGCTAGAATTGGAAATTGGCCTGGCTAATTTTGGTACGGTTTTAGAAAAAATACCAAGATCAAACGTCATAAAACTTAGTTAAGCGGTTCACAATATCTTATAGAACAATCACCTCAAATGGATCAAATCAGCAAAATTTGCATGGTCTGATTCAAGGTTTTAAATCTCCGGTTAAGCCATTTAGTTGCTGCCCTCATGAGCAGCTAAATGCAGCTATAGCCGGAGATATATCCAGCTTTGACATTTAGCTGTTTTCGCAAAAATCATAAAAAAACACACAGCAGATTGACATATATATGTTCGACACATTGATTAATTGTTTGACACAAAAAATAGGAAAGAGTTAAATGCACCAGAGGTCCATTAACTTGTGACCATTGACATTTAGCTGTTTTTTTAAAAAAATCATAAAAAAACACACAGCAGATTGACATATATATGTTCGACACATTGATTAATTGTTTGACACAAAAAATAGGAAAGAGTTAAATGCACCAGAGGTCCATTAACTTGTGACCAAGTTTCAGTTAGGTCCATCAACTTAGATAGTAGTTTTTAGGTCCATCAACTTGTAAGCATGTTTCAGTTAGGTCCATCAACTTACAAGTTAGGTCTATCAACTTAGAAAGTGACTTTTTAGGTCTATCAACTTTGTATGACGTATCATTTAGGTCCATATCCCTCCACATGGACTTCTTGTGCTGACATGGCCTGCTAATTTGTCCATCTGAAATAGCTATTGACCGTTCATTTCATCAAATACGTTGTGAGTGAACGAGCAAGCGTCGCCTCCGCTAATGCAGGTGCATGAGCGAGCCGTCGCGAGCACGTAGTCGCGAGCGAGCGGTGCCACAGCCACGAGGAAGCGCGAGTAGGCTACCTCAGCCACGCCGGTGAGCGCTGCCGCCACGCCATGACCACAAGGGCGCGCTGGCGAGCCCTGCCACCGCTAAGGTCACACGGGCACGCAAGCAGGCCGCCACGGCCATGAGGGCTAGTGGGCGATCGCGCGTCGTCCTATGCTCGGAGTTCACGACAAACGCGAGCACCAAAAACACTCACCTACCCATATGCATAGGATGGCCCGCGTGGCCACGGTGGTGCATGTCTGTGTGGCCGTGGTGGCATGCTCGCACATCGTCGGGGCCGTGGTGGTAACGACGCTTGCCTACGTGGCCGCATCAGACCTGCACGGGCGTTTGGCCGTGGCAGCGGCTCGTTCTCGCGCTCGCATCGGTGGAGGTGGTGCCTGCTCATGTACCTATAAGATGTTTGATGAAATGAAGGTCAACAACCGCTTTAAATGGATAAGTCAGCAGACTATGTCAACACGAGAAAGCCCACATGGACGAATATGGACCTAAGTGATACGTTGTACAAAGTTTGGGCGGCGCTCTCGAGCACCTTGAGGTGGGCG